>UCOH01005988.1:0-107917 GCA_900474275.1 Synergus japonicus
TATATATATATATATATATATATATAAATGTATAGTTTTGAAGTTAAGTTTTTTCATTTATAATTGTTTTATGAAACTAATTTTCTGTGTAATAATTTTCAAATTTTTCTAGCACACGATGCGGATAAATCGATGAAACTAGAAGAACAGAAAATAAGGAACGAATTGGAAAATGAAAAATCCGAAGCAAATTTAGCAGTGCCTGATTGGTTGTCAGGATTAGTACCATCATTTCCAACTGAAATTCCACATGACCCAGTGGATGAAGATGAAGATGAAAAAACTTTGCTGCCAATTAAGAATGATAAACAAATACCAATTCTAACATAATTGTACGTTTTGTTTTCCAAAATGAAAGTATAATTCTACTAATAATTTTATGAAATAAGTTCATCAAACTTCGAACAAATGTATTTTAAATATATTCTATAAAAATGATAATAAAATTTAAATGTATAAAAAAACATTCAATTTTAAGATTTCACATCGAATCAAGCATTAAACAAAACTCCGGATGTATACCGAAATTTATTTTGTCAACATCCGCGAAGGAAAGGCGACTTCGGGGGCTCGTCTCGAGAGGGAGAAGTTGTCCATTTCTCAACTGATGACGTCACATTTCCCTTTAGCCATTCCCTTTGTCATTCCGTTTATAATAAACTTTTTTTTACAATGATTTCCATTTAGAATGTGAAGACCTGTGGACATGGGTTTTTTTTTTAAATGAAAACTTCGGTAATCTAAAACTCTGGGTGACTTCATTAGGTCTTGGGTCTAATTAGGTATCTGAGGAAAAACGCGGGAACAGCGTCTGGTGCAGACGCAAGGAGCGTCTGATGCAGACGCAAAGTATGAGTCACAGCACACAGCAAGGACTTTGGCCAAGGACCCAAAAAGTAGGGAAAATTTTCAGGTTCCACGACTACCTGAAATCGGTGTCGAGTCAATTCCTTCCGGAAAATTCTTCGCGCAAGTACTCCGGTTTCACTTCCGTTATATTGTAACGCGCACTTTGAAGCACGTTGTGTATTTGTATTCTTAAATTAAGCGATCTGAGTGTGAGATCCAGAGCCAGCTACGCTTTAAGAGGACTGAGTGCAGGACCTTATTGAAAGGTTTCGTTAAAATCTGTTTTATTCCTAATTATAATGTTTTTACATTATTAAAAATACGACTTCTTTGATGTGCGCGTCTCTGCCTTCGGACTGTCTAAGGCTCACTGACAAATTAATATATTAATTATTTCACTTTGTTTCAATTCACTTATACTCATAAAAAACTGGAACAATCGAACGCAAATCTTGAGATGAAACCAACTTGCAACAATAACGTACTATTTATAAGAGACCAATATTTCTTTTTATCAAAATTGGTTTTAGCCACTTTAATGAAAACATTTTTTTTATTATTTTTCTATCCCCCTCTATAACGAGGCATCCTGTAAGAATACGTTATTTTCATAGTTGATTTTTAAAGGGGTTTTGATATTACATGATATCAATTGGGATCTATTAAATGCAATAAAAGATTTTTTATATTAATCAACAAGCTCGATTTCTTAATTTTTAATTTAACCGACCTCGTTTCATTAAATTACATATGCAATTTAATATTCTTACAGATGAAACGAAAATTTGAATCTATTAGTGATATTGAAGAGCCGCCTCTCGATGACAGAGAACGTAAGAGGCTCTATGATGATATCAAAAAGGTTTGCAAGATGCCGATTGTTGAATTGGGATTGTTAGATTCAGTGCGAACACGTCTAGAAAAACTTAAACCAGATGTTCGGAAGAAAATAGTGTCCTTCACTCATAAGGATACTCACCCTTTGTTCCTTGCTTGCTGGTACGAAAATATGGAAATTGTCAAATATCTTACCACCTATTGCAACGCAGATGTCAACAAAGAAGGAAAAGTGTCTTCAAATTATCTGCCACTCTTACAAGATATTAATGTAAGTGCTGCCAGGATTTATTTTAAAAATTTTTATTACAAAATTTATATGTGTGATTTTTTTCTGAAATTAATTTCCAGCTAAGAAATACGCATATAGTCACTTGCAGTATATATATATATACTGCATATACTATATATATATATATATACATAGCTTAAACTCATTTGCACTGACAAAAGAAACTTATTTTTCGAAAAAATGTCGTTTCACCATGTTTTTCTGTTATATAGACACCGAGCGTAATTAGACGGGGCGATAATACCGTTTCTCCGTTATGGATTGCCGCCGTACATAGAAAAAACTTACCTATGGTTAAATTCTTAATATCACATGGGGCTAATGTGAACGCAATTTTAGGTACTAAGCTTACAGTTTTTCAAGAATTGTGCTTGAGCCCTGGTGATATAACAGGTAAAACACTAAATTTCATTCATTAACAAAAAAAGATATAACTGTGAAGTTGTATCAATTTTTGTGCTCAATGGGCACCTTGTTTTCTGGAAGCAAATATGATTTGCTGCCTGATAATAGAGAAAGCATTATTTCATTAATCAAAATGTATTAATATTCGGTCATATAATTCGTGTCAACACAATAAATTATTACATTCTTTATATACATCAACTTAAAATGTGATAATTTACAAAGTTACATTTAAAAAATCAATTTTTTTAAATTATAAATGAAGGGTGTCAAGCCATAATTAATTAACCCTCATTTTCAATTCGGGGATATTTTAATGCTGAATATATATGCCAAAAAAATGTCCTAAAAAAATTCAACCAATTCCGAGGAATTACAGGAGATAGAACCTATAATAGATAGACCTATAATATCTAATTGATTAAATAATTCCTAATAATTAAATAATGCTTGTTGGAAGCAAAGTGATCATTGAGCATAAAAGTTGATACAACTTCACAGCTAGTTATTTATAATTTTATCTTTTCCAGAAATGTTTACATACCTGTTGGAGAATGGAGCCGACATTCATAAACACTTTTATTATTATCCTGCAGAAACATGTTTAATGAAATGTTTAGAGAGAACAAACGAACTCCTTCTTCTCTTAAAACATGGCGCGGATATCAATGCCGTGGACATACTTGATAATACAGCATTGCAGAAGGCGGTTAAGAAGGACAAAATAGATACTGTCAAACTTCTTCTATCTCACAATGCAAATCCAAATGTGAGAAATTACCCCAATACTGATGTTCTACTAACTGCTTGCATATGTGGTTCTATACAGTCATTTGAATATTTAGGTAAATTGATTGGGAAAATAATAGTTCCATGTTTATAATGATTAGGGATAATGTTTGGTTGAGCCCTCTCTATTTATCCTCTATATTACGAAATATAAATGTAAATTTATATTACAATGAATGGTGCATAAAACTATTTGATACTAGGGTGGGAATCTTTTTAGTAAATTAAAAAAATAATAATAATTTTTATTTAAGATGACTTAAATATCTGATATAATTTCAATATAAACATATTGAAAATTAATATTGAGTATTGCTACTAATCAATGACCTATTTAATGTTTGATAAATCTGGAATGGGTTGGAAGGGATTAACTAAAATTGCTAAAATTTTGCGACTTCTCTGCTATGTGACACTTTTTACATTCTCATCAGAGAATGTATTAGTTTTGTGTAAAATTAAAATTTTAAGCTAAATAACACAAGCTATGAAAAAAAGTGAAGAGATAAAAAATGTTCCTTTCTGATGAGAATGTGCTCACAATACAACCCCTAGTTTATGTTAAGATATAGATATAGATATTCCCACCTGCCCCTTCAAGAGCATCACAATCATGAATTACATTGTACTTTATTTATTTTATCAGTTAAGAATGTTCACTATTCAACTGAGAAACTAGCGGACGCTTACGAACTGATGGGATACTTTTTATCTATCGGAACAGATGAAAATGACAAAAAAAAGGGCTTTGAATTTTTGAAGAAATCTCTGGATATGAGAAGAAATATGGAACTGAACGGAAGGCTATTACCAAATAATTGTTGTAAAATAATAAAAATGATTTTCCCAAATGCGAAGGAGTTTATTACAAGAGAAGATTTAAATAGGATTATGACAAATTGGTATGAAAGAAGAATGCAATGGGCAACTTCTCTAGAAAGAATTTTTGGTATAAATAATGATTTTCTGGTCTCTGTGATAAATGAACAAACTATCTTATATTCTTTGCCAGACAGGTATGTATTTCAGTATTTTATATTCATACAGAGACGATAATTTTTTAAATATTGATAAATAAATTGTCTAATGTTTGAATATGTTAAATATTTTGTAATTTGCATTGATATTTTCAGGATAGATTTGTGGAGACAGCTGATGGA
Source organism: Synergus japonicus (assembly GCA_900474275.1). Classification (NCBI taxonomy): domain Eukaryota; kingdom Metazoa; phylum Arthropoda; class Insecta; order Hymenoptera; family Cynipidae; genus Synergus; species Synergus japonicus. Next base: position 4,333 of record UCOH01005988.1, read on the forward strand.
AATTCTAGTGGAGCAAGATAGTGTAAGTTTAACATTAAAAATTATCGTCAATTTTAAAAACGTATGCCAATTATTAAATTTATGTATTCATTATAGATGCATTTATTATAGATGTATTTATTTATGTTTATTTTTTGAGCACTTTGCTTATTTCTTATGGCGTCGATCTATGTGTCTTGCTACATTGAACAAATATTTCTTTTATATTCAATAAATCCCCTTTAGAAACGGCTAGATGATTTGCCAACAAAATCAAAAAAGAAAAACTGCAATTGTAGTTAGCCGATTCATCTGATATTTTTATCTGTACTACACATCTACAATTTAGACAACTTCCTACAATTTATTCAAATTTCACCATCCTAACTACTACCATACACACGCGCGCGTGTTAATAAAAAGTATCATTTTCGAGTTGCAGCTGTCGAATTATCTCTATATAATTAAAAAATTTGATTTGAAAATTCACATTATTACAAATCTCCCTCTATAAGGAAGCGATTAATAGAAGCTTTGAGTAGAATTTTTGCTGGTATTTATAGCTTTAATTACTTTTTGTCACTATTAATTATTTCTATTACTTCCAGATTATGCTTCATGAATGCTATAGTTTATGGCGACATATTAAAGGACTTATTGATGACATACATCAAAGTTTTCATGAATATGATTCGGTGAAATTTTCTAATATTACAGTGCTTTTAGAACCATTGTTTATGCTATTCTCAAAATTTAAATTAGTTTTGAAGGTAAAGTATTAATTATAAAGTATTAATTATAGAATTACTTGCCTAATTAACAATTTTAATGCAAAAATATTAAAATTATACATTCCTTCGCTTTGTTGGCAAAAATCTACTTATTTTGCGGAAATTGATCTAATTTAAAAGTTTCTTGAGCTAAATAAACAAATTGAATTTTTATGTTAGAGCTCATCTAACACTTTTAAAGGATTTTCCTAATTTAAAAAATCACAAAGAGGTAGGGGCGGATCAAAAAAAAAAAAAAGAAATGAAAGGTTAGTCTTCAATTTTTTAATTATTATCAACCTCCCCCTTGAGAGTGGAGAGTGAAAGGTAATTATTAGGTGCACTTTCCACCCCCAACCGGAAATTTCAATTCGACATTCGCCCCTGCAAAGAAGAGAAAATTATAAGTATTTGGAAATATTTATAAGTTTAATTATAAATAAGAGAACTATTAGTATGTTCATTAATATTTTGACAAACAGATTATACTTTTTTTCTGAAGATAAAGCAAATTGTCCTACAATTTGATGACATAAATGATGCAATTATTATTTTATACATTATCAATTTTGAAACCATATCTAAAATTTTATTGCAATAAACGATATATTTGTTTAGATGGATTCAAGGAGGGAGCTTTATATACACTACGATGTGATGTGGCTCGGAAAGATCATATTACTGATGTGTCAATCGATAATACTACTTTTGGAAATTGCAGAAACCGACAAAGATCATACTGAAATCAGAAACATTGTGTGGAAATTTATGCATGGCTCAGATACAGATCAAGATTATTACACAATGAAAAGATTAATTTTAAATTTTAGTATTGATTATATGGGAATTTTAGTTCCTTCAAGGGGTTCCATCTTCTTGAAGATGATCAAACTATTTTTAGATCTTGGAGCCGATATAAATACGAGGAATATATTTAATAGAAATAGAACTCCTCTGCTTTCAGCATTGTTGACTATATCTGAGAATTATAATAAGTATCAGTTTCTGGCCGAGCCCGTAAGTGAAATATTCTTATTGTATATTAAATCTAACTTTTCATACACTAAAACATATCTGTAAAATAATTAGAGATGTTGAGGAGTGGCATGTAAGAGAAAATTTAGTTTCTTCATTTAATCCGTCTGTACGAAACGGAGGTAAATTTTTTGACAAAAAATATTTGTTATTGCACATCTGAAGTTGGTTAAACTAAGTTTCCTCTTAATGGTAATTACTGCAATTATTACATTTATTTGCTCTTATTTTTACAGCTTGTACAACTCCTTTTGGATTATGGATCTCACATTGACTCACCAGATATATATGGCAATACATCGTTCAAGGTGTTAGTTAAAATATCATTGATTAACGTTAATTTTATGAAATATATGAATTTAAAGTGTTTCGCTGCACAAGCAATTGGTAGACATAGAATTCAGTTTAATACGAAACTTATACCAGCGCATTTGTACCACTTTTTCAAATGTCATAAATAATCATAATTCTTTAAAATAATTATAAAAATTGTGTACAAAAATTTTATTTTGCTGCCAATTAAGACTGATAAAGAAATACCAATTCTAACATGACTGTATGTTTCGTTTTCCAAAATTAAAGTATAATCCTACTAATAATTTTATGAAATAAGTTGATTAAATTTCAAAAAAATGTATTTTAGATATATTCTATAAAAATGATAATAAAATTTAAATGTATAAAAAACCGGATGTATACCGAAGTTTATTTTCCTTGTAAGATTTCGTACGAACTTTCCATTTATAACTTGTTTTCTGGTGCTTATCTTTATTTTAAAAATTTAATGGCAATCTATAATCTTCTGGCACCTACATTATAAAATTATTTATGACCAGTGTAAACATTGACAAAGTGATGGTTCTGTTAATAAAGCTATAAAAAACAAACTTATAAATATCTTATGTAAGACACGCTTTGCCAAAAGTTTCTAACTTGTTTTCGTATTCAGTATATACAGTCAATTAAGAAAATCTTATTTCATCGTCAAAGCTCTACAATGTCAAGAAATATATTCTTGAACCTTTTAATTCTTTGTGCAATTTTGTCTCAAGTTATTATTGCGACCTTCGTAGCCGAGGATATTAGTAAGTAAAATAATATCCCTATAAATGTCAGGAATAAAATAATAATATTAGTTATGCAACTGAGTTAATAATTAAAAAAATCATTGCAGAGGAATCATCGAGTTTTCTCGTTCGCCAAAAACGTGTAATTAGTCACCTGCCGTTTGAAGACAGAGCAGTACTTATTGAAGAACATCCATACGTTGTACATTTAAAATATCTGAATCGTATCTATTGCGTAGGTTCCATACTATCACATCGTGTTGTTATTACTGTTGCTGAATGTGTTCAGTATCATGAAAGTGAATACAAAGTTATCTCTAGTTCAGTACGTACAAATCAAGCAGTTGTGTCTCACAATGTAACACAGATCAAAAGAAAATATGGTGGTCACCCACAAAGATCAGTGGATGGTATTGCCTTGCTTACTATTGATCCAGCTATTGTGTATGGTAGATTCAGTAACAAAATAGATATACATACACTGCCTACACTACCAGACATGATTGGTACTGTCACTGGTTGGGGATTCAACTACAAACACGAGGCTGGGTAATTATCAATAACATATTAAATAAATAATTCGTAATAAAATTGTATCTTTTACTCAATTTCAGCCGTGGAACACAATTTCCGAGAGAACTACGATCAATCCAAGTACCGATAATATCCCATCAGGAATGTGTAGATAAATATCGACCTTTTTTTACCATTTCCGAAATGGATATTTGTACTTTTCACCCGGAAAGACATGCTGGTCATAATGACTTTGGTGCTCCTTTAGTTATTGATGGATTATTAGTTGGGATTTTCCTGCATAGTGGACCATTAATACAACAACGCTATAATCCTCAATTTCCTGATGTTTTTGCATTCTTGCAACATATTTATTACAATTCGTGGATCAGGAACAATATTTAAAAGATTAAGTTACAATTTCATAATAAGAATGAAGACAAAACCTACTTTTAATATTTCGATTTCTATAAAAAATATGAGTAGGTAATGAACACCCTTTTTGTTATACATGAATGCATGTCAATTGATGAACTGACTTTGCAGCGTTCAATATTTTCCATATGAAGTAGCAACTTCATATGGAAAATATTGAACGTTTTGATAGGTAATATCAAAGATATATCTGACATAATCATAAACGTTAAGTACTTTTCAGCAGATTACACTTTTATCTCTCCTTCTGAGAGATGTACTTCGAAATTGAAGTATACTTTTGAAGCAAATTCATTATTCTTGAAATAAGAAACGACATGAAGCAATAAAACTTGGCGCTATAAAACTTGTCTCTTCTTTCAACAACGAAAATTTTAAACATCTTTTTCGTATCACTCTGGGAACATTTTATTTCATATTAGTGTAATCTATATAGAAAAAAATTTATTTTTTAACGTATTCACGTTTATAAAATTTATGATCTTACAATAAAATTGCAAAATATCTCTGTGTCAGCTATTATATGTTCGTTGACAGTATGATATCGCCAGAACAGTTAAAGTTGCAAAAAATATTTACTTTAACTGATGTAAGGATATTCCTATATTTCCTCGATTATTTCTAGCCATATGTTCAGCGATCATTAAATATAACTTCCCTGTCACAGCTACACTTTTTACCGTGAGTAAATCTTTTTATATCTTATTATATTTGCCAAATTCTAACAAACAAATTTCTAAGATTTCATGTATAATTTTATAACTATCATACTTTGGATACGATTACTATACGAATTTTTCACAGGCAAACACAAGTGACATATTTTACCTTTGAAATATCATTTGCCAAGAAACGAGATTCAATTAGCTTGTTAATTAGTGATACGATATAAAATGTCGGAAACAAAATACTTGCATCTTTTAATTCTTTGTGCACTTTTGACCCAAGGAATTATCGGGACCTTTGCAAATGACGATATTAGTGAGTAAAATAGTATCATCTAAAAAAGTATGTGTAGTATAATATTTGATAGCAAAAATGCTGATCAGCAATTAATTTATCGTATTCTTTCAGAGGAACCATTGGACACTCTCTCTCGTCAAAAGCGTGTAGTCAGTCGCACCCCGGGTCAAGACCAATCAGTGCCAATTGTTCATGTTCCCTACGTTGTAGGTGTTAGACACAATAATAAGATTCATTGCGTTGGCAGTATTCTAGCCCATCACATCGTTATCACCGCTGCTCAATGTGCTCAGTATCCACCATCGCAATACAAGATTCTCTCTGGTTCAGTACGTGCAGATCGTGGTAACCAAAATAATGTAACACATATTGAAATTCACTATGGTAATCATCCACGAAGACCAGTGGATGGTATTGCATTGCTTATTGTTGATCCAATTTTCGTGTTTACTCGATTCACGAATTCCATACAACTGCATTCAGGACCTTTGCTAGAAGGAACAATTGGTACCGTTTCTGGTTGGGGATTTAACAGGAGATACGATCGTGAAGAGTAAGTTAAGAAAAGATCATCATCTTATTATTATTATCTCATCATCTATGCAAAAAGACCACGGAATCTGAACATAACTAACGAAATTTTTTTAATTTTAGTCGTGGAACAACTATTCCTACATATCTGCGATCAATCCAGGTGCCGATAATATCCCATCGAGAATGTGTAGAGAACTACCGAATATATCATACGATTTCTGATGTTGATGTTTGCACATATCATTCACAAAGGCACAGCGGTCATACTGATTTTGGTGCTGGTTTAGTTGTTGATGGTTACTTAGCAGGTGTTTTCCTTTGGAGTGGACCAGATGTAAATGATATTAATCCTGCATTTCCTGATGTTTATGCAGTTTTGCAACATTCCGTGTACAGTAACTGGATCAGGACAATTTTGTAAAACAGTTAAGCACAGTTGCAAAACCAACATTAATACAGCAGATTTATTAAAACAGTCTAGCTTTTAATTTAAATCTTGTTACAATTGTATAATACCTTGATAATTTCAGTGAAACTGATTTTTCGTCTATGACTTCTCAAATAATCGAAAGATAAAAGGCTAATGTAAGAAAAAAAAATTCTCCTGTTGACACGAATTGTTACGTGTAAAACGTCGTCTAATATCTAATACGAATTTATGGATAAAAAACTTTCGACTGCTTGTGAAATCATTATTTAAAGATACTAAAATCATTTTTTAATGACTTATTTACTGTAACTTGGAAGCAAATAACAGACATAGATAAGAACAGAGAGTTTAAAAAGTGTTCAATTCCTTACCAACTTTAGTACAGTTATTTAAACAATTATAATTTCATCAACTGAACGGTATAATGTCTGAAAGAAAATACTTGAATCTTTTAATTCTTTATGCAGTTTTGTCCATAGGAATTATTGAGACCTTTGCAAACGACAACATCAGTAAGTAAAATCTTGCATAAAATTAGTCAGAAATTAATTTATAATATTCTTTCAGAGAAATCATTGGACATTCTCTCTCGTCAAAAACGTGTATTTAGTCGCGTGCCGGGTGAAGACAGATCAGTTCGGATTGCTGAAGTTCCTTACGTTGCAGTTATCAAATACATTAATCGGGTCCATTGCGTGGGAAGTATTCTGTCACGTCACGTTGTTATCAGCAATGCTGTATGTTTCCAGACTAGAACATCGGACTATCACATTATCACTGGTTCATCACGTCCAAATCGTGGTCAGACTCACAACATAATTGATATAAAGATAAAACTTGGTAATTCTCGTGTGGGACCTACAAATAATAATGGTATTGCATTGCTTAATGTTAATCCACCTATCACCTACAGTATATACACTAACTACATACCGCTGCATACAGAACCTTTGCTACCAAATGCAATTGCTACTGTTTCTGGTTGGGGATTCAACTGCATGACCAGATATAGTGTTGAAAGTGAAACGTAAGATATCAATAATATATGTATATTGTCGGAGTGCAAAAAGTAAGGAATCTAGTATAACTAAAGACATTTCACTGATTTCAGTCGTGGAACAAATCTCACTAGAAGTCTACGATCAATTGAAGTTCCCATACTAGCCCATCGGGATTGTGTAAACAGATATCAAAATTATTATCCGATTTCCGATCAAGAGGTTTGCACTTATCATCCACAAAGACATTGCGGCCATAATGATTTTGGTGCTCCTTTAGTTGTTAATGGTCACTTGGCTGGAATTTACCTCTGGAGTGGAACAATAGGTTCTCATGATCAGAATTATCCTGATGTTTATGCAATCTTGCAACATTCCGCGTACAATGGATGGATTAGATCAAATATGCAAAACATTTAAGCACGGCTACCGAACCAACAATGCTAACACAACAACTACTTTAATGAAATTTAGTTTTCTAAATAAAGATCATTTAAAAAAATAACACTGGCTTTTATTTCAGTTGTGTAAAGCTTTTGTTCTCTTCTTTATTTGGTAATCTATCGATGAAGAGAAACGCTCTGAACTATCAAAAATATATTTATTGTATGTTCTTTAATTTAGATTAGCAAATCTTACTTTATATATAAAAACATAGGATAATTATTCTGCATGATATTTTTATTAGCTTTAAACTTTTTATTGTGAAAAATGAGATCATTGGTAAGTTAAATAATATAATATCCTCTATAAATATCTTAAATAAAATAACAATAAATGTCAGAAAACAGTATTATATTACTATTAAAATTGTTTATCTAAGTGTTAAAAATTCTGAAATGCATGATAGCGTTTATTCTCGACGAAAAGCCGAGAAGAATATTACGAACGATTGCGAAAGATACTGTAAAATATTCAAGGTTTATTGTGGTATTAGACTATCAGTCTATTGTATAAATTGGAAACATTAAGACTTTTTCTGGCATTGAGACATGATGTATGATTGAGAAATCACGTATGTTATAAACGATTGAATCTACAAAAAAAATTCAGTTTAAACTTAAATTTTAATAATTTTATAAATAATAATTTTATCATTTATACCGCAAAATATCGAAAAAAATGTATTTAAATCTTTTACTTTTGTGTGGAATTTTTTTCCATGGAGTTATTAAGACATTCGCAGATGAGGACATTGGTAAGTTAAATAATATAATATCCTCTATAAATATCTTAAATAAAATAACAATAAATGTCAGAAAACAGTATTATATTACTATTAAAATTGTTTATCTAAGTGTTAAAAATTCTGAAATGCATGATAGCGTTTATTCTCGACGAAAAGCCGAGAAGAATATTACGAACGATTGCGAAAGATACTGTAAAATATTCAAGGTTTATTGTGGTATTAGACTATCAGTCTATTGTATAAATTGGAAACATTAAGACTTTTTCTGGCATTGAGACATGATGTATGATTGAGAAATCACGTATGTTATAAACGATTGAATCTACAAAAAAAATTCAGTTTAAACTTAAATTTTAATAATTTTATAAATAATAATTTTATCATTTATACCGCAAAATATCGAAAAAAATGTATTTAAATCTTTTACTTTTGTGTGGAATTTTTTTCCATGGAGTTATTAAGACATTCGCAGATGAGGACATTGGTAAGTTAAATAATATAATATCCTCTATAAATATCTTAAATAAAATAACAATAAATGTCGGAAAATAAAACTGAGGGATTAATTTATCAATTATTCTTGCAGGGAACTCAACAGATATTCTGATGCGCCAAAAGCGAGTAGTTAATACCGTACCTGGTGAAAATGCAAAAGTAGCGATTCGCGACGTTCCTTATGTTGTAGCTATTAAACATAATAATCGTATCACTTGTGTGGGTAGCATTATGTCACCACACGTTGTCATCACCATTCCTGCATGTGTTCAGTATGCAATAACAACTTACAAAGTTGGCTCTAATTCAGCACGTCTAGATGCTGTTCACGTTCATAATATAACAGATGTCCATAAACACTTTGTTGGTCCACCAGACAGGCCATTGGATGGTATTGCTTTGCTCACTGTTTATCCAGCTTTCGAACGTGGACCAAACCTAAACTTCATACAAATCCATACAGGACTTTTGTTATCCGGTACATTTGGTACTGTTTCTGGTTGGGGATGCAACCCAAGGGGCTCTTCGTAAGTTATAAATAATATATGAAATACATATTAAAATATTATAATATATTTTATACTTTAATCTTTATATTTAATCTTGTCTGTTCCTCGATTTCAGACGTGGAGGGGATCAATCTAGAAGTCTACGATCAATCCAAGTACCAATAATGGCCCATGATGAATGTGTACGCAGATATCGACATCATTCTATAGAGATTTCCGATAAAAATATTTGCACCTTTCACGAGTATAAGTATTGCGGTCATACAGATGGTGGAGCTCCTTTAGTTATTGATGGTTTCTTGGTTGGAGTTCACCTTTGGAGTGGACCAAACGAGGCACAGTTTGCTCCTGAGTATCCTGATGTTTTCGCCGTCTTGCAACATTCTGCTTACAGTCAATGGATCAGGACAACCATAAGAAATATTGAAACAATTGCCCAAAATCAGCATTATTAAAGCAACACCTGTTGTATTAAAGTGATGTGATCTTGAACTTAAAATTTAATCTGTTTAATAAAAATTGTACAAGAAACAGAAAGTAATCTCTGTCAAATGCATATATCTTAATTCAGAGTTTTTAAGGTCATGTAAGACTTACCGGATCCCTACCTTACCGACATTTTTTTGTCTGCAACGCTACGACTACATTAATTGAGATATCAAGTTTAAAATTTCTAAAATTGAAGCTAAAGCATTAAGGTACGTTTATCTAGTCTTAAAGATTGATATTTGTAAAAAAAAAATTTTGAAAAATTATTTTTCTATTTTTACAAAAATTTAAGACCAGATAAACATACTTTAGCATATTTTCTTTAATTTTAGAAATTTTCAATTTGACATCTCAATAAATGTAGACTAGCGTTGCAGACCAAAAAATGTCGGTAAGGTAGGGATCGGGTAAGTCTTACATGGCCTTAATCCGAATTATTTAATCGATTTCAACGCAATCGTTTTTTACACGGTAAACAAATTTCTAAATCTCCTTTCACAGCTGTTATTTGCGGAGCTTAGTTTAAATTACGTCGGGAATGTGTAAATAATTACCGACCTCATTTCCTGCTTTCATAAACAAACATTCTATAAATTAAACTTGCTTCCTTAAATATTAAATGAAGTAACTAAGCCTGGTAGCTAAAGATACAATATAAAAATCTTGCAAAAATTCCTCCAGTTTGATCACGTCTTCGAAGCAGTAAAAGTTGAGAAACAATAATTCCATACTCTGATATTTAAAATGAGAGGGCAAATATACTTGCCTCTATTAATTCTTTGTGGAATTTGGTCTCAAGGGTCCTTCGCAGATCAAGAAATTAGTGAGTACATCTATTTCCTATGTTTTTTCTGGATTAAAACAGACAAGCCTCTTGGAAAATTCTATACAGAGAGATTAATTTATCCAATTCTTGCAGAGGAATCATCGGATTTTCTCGTTCGCCAGAAACGTGTAGTTAGTTATGTACCGGGTGAAGACAGAGTAGTAACGATTAATAATGTTCGCTACGTTGTAGCTATTAAACATAATATGCGTATGACCTGCGTAGGTACTATCCTTTCGCGTCACGCTGTTATCACCGCTGCTTTATGTGTAGAAATAACTATAGGTCAATACCAAATTACTTCTACTTCATCACGTTCAGATCGCACTCCAAATCATAATGTAATCGACATACGAAGACACTTGGCTATTGCCTTGCTCGCTGTTAATCCACCTGTCGTGTATGGTCATTACAGTCACAATTTACAGTTGCATGTTGGACCATTACTACCAGGCACAATTGCTACAGTTAGTGGTTGGGGATTCGATTGGAGAAGCGTTAAGTAAGTTATAATTAATGTATTCATATTGAATGAATACAACGTTTTTAAATACTTATTTTACATGTCAGCGCATGCATTACTGTAATGCACCACATTACTTCCAAAAATTCATCTTCTTTCTGATTTCAGTCGTGGAACGAACTACCCTACGAGTCTACGATCAATCCAAGTTCCCATAATGTCCCATCGTGATTGTGTAAATATTTATAGAAGACATAGTATTGTGATTTCCGAAGAAGAAATTTGTACTTATGATCCAGAAAGACACTGTGGTCATAATGATTATGGGGCTCCTTTAGTTATTGACGGTTACTTGGCTGGGGTTTACATTAAGACTGGACCATATAGAAGTAGACAGAATGATCCTCAATATCCTGATGTTTATGTAATCTTGCAACATTCTACTTACAATCAATGGATCAGATCAAACGTGCAAGAAATTGGTTTATAGTTCAGCAGCGGTCAATATTCATTATTTGAAAGAAGCTTTACTAATTATTATATTAATTATATTAATCTGCACTGTCTTCTGATTTATATACATTTGTGTCGCTTTTTGACCATTGAATAAATATGCTATAAAGAAGTAAATACACTACTTTGATCAAAATCATCTTTGGTAAGTTATCATTGCCAATATTTGATTTTCGTTTAATATTGATGTGGAAATAAAATTTATGGCATTAAAAAGATATTCTGATCGTCATTTTTATTACATTTTTCGATTATATTAGAGATATTAAAATGAACAGGACTAAGGGAAGATAAATAATTTTATTGTCGATAAGGAAAAGATATAAAAGTCGGACCAGTTAAAAATTTCATCACTTGGGTCTCGTCTTCAATAAAGTAAATTGAAAAACTATAATTTCATCGCCTGAACTATAAAATGTTCGAAAAAACATACTTGCAGCTTTTAATTCTTTTTGGAATTTGGTATCAAGGAATCATCGGGTCCTTCGCAGATGAAACATTTAGTAAGTTATATTATTGCCAATATGACATCTGGAATAAAACTGATAAGCCTAACGGATAGAAAACACTATACATTAAGATATTAATTTATAAAATTCTTACAGATAATTCGTCGAATTTTCACGTTCGCCAGAAACGTGTAGTTAGCAATGTACCGGGTGAAGACAAAAAAGTAACAATTAATAATACTCCCTACGTTGTAGCTGTTAAACATAAACTGCGTATAAGCTGCGTAGGTACTATCCTTTCGCATTACGCTGTTATCACCGCTGCTAAATGTGTAGAAATGACTCCAAATGAGTACCAAATTTCCTCTAATACATCACGTTCAAATCACGCTCCAAATCATAATGTAATGGACATACGAAGACACTTAGCTATTAGCTTGCTCACTGTCAATCCACCTTTTATGTATGGTTTTAACAGTCGCAACATACAGTTAAATGTTGAACCATTACTACCGGGCGCAATTGGTAGAGTTAGTGGTTGGGGATTCGATTGGAGAAGCATTAAGTAAGTTATAATTAATGTATTCGTATTGAATGAATACAACGTTTTTAAATACTTATTTTACATGTCAGCGCATGCATTACTGTAATGCACCACATTACTTCCAAAAATTCATCTTCTTTCTGATTTCAGTCGTGGTACGATCTACCCTACGTGTCTACGATCAATCGAAGTTCCTATAATGATCCATCAGGATTGTGTAAATATTTATAGACAACATAATGTTACGATTTCCGATGCAGAAGTTTGCACTTATGATCGATATAAACACTGTGGTCATAGTGATTTTGGTGCTCCTTTAATTATTGACGGTCACTTGGCTGGGGTTTACATTTGGACTGGACCATATAAAAGTATGCGTCATGATCCTCGATTTCCTGATGTTTTTGCAATCCTGCAACATTCTACTTACAACCAATGGATCCGGACAAACCTGCAACAGATTGGTGTATAGATCAACAACGGTCAATATTAATTATTTGAAGGCAGCTTTACTAATTATTATATTAATTATATTAATTATATTAATCCAAAATAATCTCTATCAAAGATTTTAATTTTGAAAAAATTGCATTGTCTTCTGATTTATAATTTTTGATAATTGAATAAATATACTAAAGAAGTACATATACTACTTTGAGCTAAATCATCTTTCGTAAATCATCATTGTCAACATTTGACTATTTTTTTAACATTGCTGTACTAAATAGAATTTATGACAGCCATTTATTTGCTATTTTTATGGCACATTTTAATTATTTTATTAAGAATATTAAAATGTACAGAACTGAGGTAAAATAAATAGTTTTATTGTAGATAAGAAAAAGATATAAAATTTGGACCGAATAATGATTTCATCACTTGGGTCTCGTCTTCATTAAAGTAAATTGAAAAACTATAATTTCATCGTCTGAACTATAAAATGTTCGAAAAAACATACTTGCAGCTTTTAATTCTTTTTGGAATTTGGTATCAAGGAATCATCGGATCCTTCGCAGATGAAGCATTTCGTAAGTTATTTTACTGACAACATAAATTTATCTGGAATAGAACTGATAATAAGCCTAACGGTTACAAAATACTACATTAAGATATTAATTTATCAAATTCTTGCAGATAATTCGTCGGATTTTCTTGTTCGCCAGAAACGTGTAGTTAGTCATGTACAGGGTGAAGACAGAATAGAAAAGATTGTTGATGTTCCCTATGTTGTAGCTGTTAAATATAATATGCGTATGAACTGCGTAGGTAGTATCCTTTCGCATCGCGTTGTTATCACCGCTGCTTCATGTGTAGAAATGAATCCAAATCAATACCAAATTTCCTCTACAACATCACGTTCATATCGCGCTCCAAATCATAATGTAATGAACATACGAAGTCACTTAGCTATTAGCTTGCTCACTGTCAATCCACCTTTCGTGTATGGTCGTTACAGTCGCAACATACAGTTGCATATTGGACCACTACTACCAGGCATAATTGGTAAAGTTAGTGGTTGGGGATTCGATTGGAGATGCGCTACGTAAGTTATAATTAATGTATTTGTATCTATTCTAAAAAGATGATTGAGTCGAAGTCGAAATATCGTAATGCCTATTCCGTACTTCTTTTTCTTCGTGTAAGTATCGATAGTGATTTTCAACAATCGATACTTGCCGAACTGTAAATTCCGCGTAAATTGAATTTTAAATTTTGAATTTGGTTTCGTTAATAATCATTTTGTCACGAGTCTAAACTCAAAATACATTGAAAAGAATAGGAATTTTATGGAATTTTTTTAAGATTTCATGGGAGATAATGGGATTTTAAATGTTATCGTAGAATTTTATTGAGAAATTTCAAAAGCTTTTTATGATTTTTAAAATATTTTGTAATAGTTTTAAAGATTTCATGGAATTTGATGATATCTTTAATGATTTTAAGAGATTTTAAGAATTATTTGAGTAATTTTGAGAGTTTGCTAGAAATTTTTAGGGATTGTCACTAATCTTAAAATGGATTTCAAGAGATAAATTATTTTGTGGGTTTTTGTGTGCATTTTTCATGATTTTTAAATGATTTTTACGAAATTCAAGAGATTTTTAGGATATTAAAACGATTTTGTAGAATTGTATGGGATTTTAGAATATTTCGTGAAATTTTAAGGGATTTTAAAAGCTTTGTAAGAGTTTTATGAGGTTTTAAGGAATTTGATCAGATTTCTAATAATTTGAAGTGATTTCGAGAGATTTTTCTGATATTTTAATGATTTTGTGAGAGTTTTAAAGGATTTCATAGAATTTGATAAGATTTCTATGTAATATTTTTAAGGGATATAAAACATATAAAGAGATTTTAAAGTTTGTCATGCAATTTTAAAAGGTTTCTAGGAATTTTTAGAGATTTTCATGAATTTTAAGCGATTTCACGGGTTATCAAAGGTTTCTTCGAATTTTTAGAGATTTTTACAAAGTTTAACATAGGTTTTAAGAGATTAGAGAAATAAAATATAATAAATTATATAATATTGAAAAAGAACATAAATGCGCGCTCGGAGCGCGCTTTTGTTCTAGTTGAATAAATACGCATCGTATGCATTACCATAGTGCATTACATTACTTCCAAACACTCATCTTCTTTCTGATTTCAGTCGTGGTACAAACCACCCTACAGCTCTACGATCAATCGAAGTTCCCATAATAGCTCATCGGGATTGTGTAAACATATATGGACCACATAATGTTGAGATTTCGGAAAAAGAAGTTTGTACTTATGATCGAGAAAGACACTGTGGTCATAATGATTTTGGTGCTCCTTTAGTTGTTGACGGTTACTTGGCTGGGGTTTACATTAAGACTGGACCATATAGAAGTATGCATAATCATTCTCAATATCCTGATATTTTTGCAATCGTGCAACATTCTACTTACAATCAATGGATCATGACAAACCTGCAACAGATTGGTGTATAGATCAACAACGGTCAATATTAATTATTTGAAGGAAGCTTTACTAATTATTATATTAATTATATTAATTATATTAATAAAAAACAATCTGTATTAAAGATTTAAATTTTGAAAAAATTGCATCTTATTTAATTGCATCTGTGTTGCTTTTTGACAATTGAATAAATATGCTAAAGAAGTACATATATGCTACTTTGATCAAAATCAGCCTTAATAAGTTATCATTGTCAATATTTAATTTTCGTTTAATACTGCTGTGGAAATAGAATTTAGGATATTAAAGAGCTATCTTGTTCGCCATTTTTATGGCATCCTTCTATCATAATATTAAGGATATTAAAATGTACAGACCTGAGGGAAGATAAGTAGTTTTATTGTTGATAAGAAAAAGATATAAAATTCGGACCGAATAATGATTTCATCACTTGGGTCTCGTCTTCAGTAATGTAAATTGAAAAACTATAATTTCATCGCCTGAACTATAAAATGTTCGAAAAAACATACTTGCAGCTTTTAATTCTTTTTGGAATTTGGTATCAAGGAATCATCTGCTTCGCAGATGAAGCATTTAGTAAGTTATATTAAATTCCTCTGGAATAAAATTGATAATAAGCCTAATAACCAATAGAACATACTACATTCAGATATTAATTTACAAAATTCTTGCAGAGGAATCATCGGATTTTCTCGTTCGCCAGAAACGTGTAGTTAGTCGTGTACCAGGTGAAGACAGAGTAGTAAGGATTAATAATGTTCCCTACGTTGTAGCTGTTAAACATAAACTGCGTATGACCTGCGTAGGTAGTATTCTTTCGCTTCGCGCTGTTATCACCGCTGCTTCATGTGTAGAAAGGACTCCAGATGAATACCAAATTGCTTCTACTACATCACGTTCAGATCGTGCTATAACACATAATGTAGTGGACATTCGAAGACACTCAGCTGTTAGCTTGCTCACTGTTCGTCCGCCTTTCGTTTATGGTCATTACTGTCAAAACATACAGTTGCATGTTGGACCACTACTACCAGACACATTTGGTAGAGTTAGTGGTTGGGGATTCGATTGGAGATGCGCTGAGTAAGTTATAATTAATGTATACTCGTTGAATAAATACAAGTTACTATTTTACATGTCAGGGAATGCATGACTATAGTGCATTACATTACTTCCAAACATTCAACTTCTTTCTGATTTCAGTCGTGGAACGAACTACCCTAAAGGTCTACGATCAATCGAAGTTCCCATAATGGCCCATCGTGATTGTGTAAATATTTATAGACGACATAGTATTGTGATTTCCGAAGAAGAAGTTTGCACTTATGATCAAGTCAGACACTGTGGTCATAATGATTTTGGTGCTCCTTTAGTTATTGACGGTTACTTGGCTGGGGTTTACATTAAGAATGGACCATCTAAAAGTATGCGTCATGATCCTCAATATCCTGATGTTTTTGCAATCTTGCAACATTCTACTTACAATCAATGGATCAGGTCAAACCTGCAACAGATTGGTTTATAGTTCATCAACGGTCAATATTAATTACTTGAAGGAAGCGTTACTAATTGTTATATTAATTATATTAAACAAGAATAATTTGTATAAATGATTTAAATTTTGAAAAAATTGCACTGTTTTCTGATTTATTTACATCTATGTCGCTTTTTAACCAATGAATAAATATGCTAAAGAAGTAAATCTACTACTTTGATCAAAACCATCCTTGGTAAATTATCATGGTCAATATTTGCTTTTCGTGTAGTACTGCTGTGGAAATAGAAATTATGACTCTAAACAGATATCCTGTTCGCCATTTTATGTTATTTTTTAGTTATATGAAGGATATAAACATAAACAAAACTGAGGCAAGATAAATAGTTTTTTTTTGTAGATAAAGAAAAAATATAAAAGTTGGACTGAATAAAAATTTCTTTACTTGGGTCTTCAGTGTACTAAATCGAAAAACTGTAATTTTATCGTCTGCACTATAAAATGCAAGAAAAAACATACTTGCATATTTTATTTCTTTGCGGAATTTGGTATCAAGGAATCATATGGTCCTTTGCTGATGAAGTATTTAGTAAGTTATATTATTGGCAATATTTCATCTGGAATAAAACTGATAATAGGCCTAATGGTTAGAAAATACTACATTAAAATATTAATTTATCAAATTCATGCAGATAAATCGTCGAATTTTTTCGTTCGCCAGAAACGTGTAATTAGTCATGTACCAGGTGAAGACAGAGTAGTAACGATTGGTAATGTTCCCTACGTTGTAGCTGTGAAACAAAATATGCGCATGACCTGCGTAGGTAGTATCCTTTCACATTACGCTGTGATCACCGCTGCTTCATGTGTACCATTGACTTCAGATCGATACCAAATTTCCTGTTCTTCGTCACGTTCAGATCGTCCTACAAATCATAATGTAATTGACATACGAACACACTCAGCTATTAGCTTGCTCACTGTTGATTCATCTTTCGTGTATGGTTATTATTGTCGCAACGTACAGTTGCATGTAGGACCATTATTACCAGACGTAATTGCTACAGTTACTGGTTGGGGATTCATTTGGAGAGGCGCTAAGTAAATTATAACTAATTTATTCGTATTGAATAAATACAACGTACTGTTTCACAAAAATTCATCTTCTTTCTGATTTCAGTCGTGGAACGATCCACCCTACTAGTCTACGATCAATCCAAGTTCCCATAATGTCCCATCGTGATTGTGTAAATATTTATAGAAGACATAGTATTGTGATTTCCGAAGACGAAATTTGTACTTATGATCCAGAAAGACACTGTGGCCATAATGATCATGGTGCTCCTTTAGTTGTTGACGGTTACTTGGCTGGGGTTTACATTAAGAATGGACCACATAGATGTATCCAAAATAATCCTCAATATCCTGATGTTTATGCAATCTTGCAACATTCTACTTACAATCAATGGATCAGGTCAAACCTGCAACAGATTGGTTTATAGTTCATCAACGGTCAATATTCATTATTTGAAGTCAGCGTTACTAATTATTATATTAATTATATTAATCCAGAATAATCTGTATCAAAGATTTAAATTTTGAAAAAATCGCACTGTGTTCTCATTTATATATATCTGTGTCGCTTTTTAACCATTGAATAAATATGCTATAAAGAAGTAAATACACTACTTTGATCCAAATCTTCTTTGGTAACCTGTGTAGAAATTCTCAAGTCTGGTCCAGACCGGTGATGAAACGCGGAATCCGGAAGGGCCCAGGCCGGGCTTCCAGTCAAAACTGGACGTCCACATTTGGGCCAGGCCAGATTTAGCGTTTCACCCCGGTTTGACATCCAGCGGCCTGGGCCCGCTCAGGGCCACAGTACAATTTCTACACGGGAAGTTATCGAATTGTAATTATTTGCTTTTCGTTTAATACCCGTGTAGAAATTTCCAAACCTGGCCCAGACCGCTGATGAAACACACGGCCCGACCGGACCCCGACCGGAATTCGGTATTTTCAGATCTGGGCCCGGTCGGGCCGTGTGTTTTATCCCCGGTTTGAAATTTCCCGATCTGGACCCGGTCTGGGCCCGGTCGGGGCCACAGAAAAATTTCTACCCGGGTACTGCTGTGGAAATAGAAATTATGATTTTAAAGAGATATCCTGTTTGCATTTTTATGGCATTTTTTATTTATATCAAGGATATAAACATGTACAGAACTGAGGGAAGATAAACAGTTTTATTGTAGATAAAGAAAAGATATAAAAGTCGGACCGAATAAAAATTTCTTTACTTGGGTCTCGTCTTCAGTGTAGTAAATTGAAAAACTGTAATTTCATCGTACGAGCTATAAAATGCAAGAAAAAACATATTTGCAGCTTTTAATTTTTTTTGGAATTTGGTATCAAGGAATCATCGGGTCCTTCGCAGATGAAGCATTTAGTAAGTTGTATTAAATTTATCTGGATAAAAATTGATAATAAGCCTAATAATGATAAGAACATACTACATTCAGATATTAATTTACAAAATTCTTGCAGAGGAATCATCGGATTTTCTCGTTCGCCAGAAACGTGTAGTTAGTCGTGTACCAGGTGAAGACAGAGTAGTAACGATTGGTAATGTTCCCTACGTTGTAGCTGTGAAACAAAATATGCGCATGACCTGCGTAGGTAGTATCCTTTCACATTACGCTGTGATCACGGCTGCTTCATGTGTACAAATGACTCCAGATCGATACCAAATTTCCTCTTCTTCATCACGTTCAGATCGTGCTACAACTCATAATGTAGTCGACATACGAATACATGTAGTTGTTGCCTTGCTCGCTGTTAATTCATCTTTCGTGTATAGTCATTACAGTCGCAACATACACTTGCATGTTGGACCATTACTACCAGACACAATTGCTACAGTTACTGGTTGGGGATTCGATTGGAGAAGCGCTGAGTAAGTTATAATTAATGTATTCGTATTGAATGAATACAACGTTTTTAAATACTTACTTTTCATGTCAGCACATGTAATACTATAATCCACCACATTACTTCCAGACATTCATCTTCTTTCTGATTTCAGTCGTGGTACGAACCACCCTACGAGTCTACGATCAATCCGAGTTCCCATAATGGCCCATCGTGATTGTGTAAATATTTATGGAAGACATAGTATTGTGATTTCCGAAGAAGAAATTTGTACTTATGATCCAGAAAGACACTGTGGTCATAATGATTTTGGTGCGCCTTTAGTTGTTGACGGTTACTTGGCTGGGGTTTACATTAAAACTGGACCATATAGATGTGTGCAAAATGATCCTCAATATCCTGATGTTTATGCAATTTTGCAACATTCTACTTACAATCAATGGATCAGGTCAAACCTGCAACAGATTGGTTCGTAGTTTATCAACGGTCAATATTCATTATTTGAAGGCAGCTTTACTAATTATTATATTAATTATATTAATCCAGAATAATCTGTATCAATGATTTAAATTTTGAAAAAGCGTTACTACTCTAATACTTATTAAGTGGTATAGGAAATTTAAAATAATCTGTGTAAAAAATTACAATTTAAAAAAATTACACTTCTGATTTAATTACAACTGTGTCGTTTTTTGTTAATAATTATCCGTTAGCTTAAATGTTGTAAGATTTATGATAGCGACAATTAAATAAATGTCCAAAAAGAGTACGTATACGACTATGATCAAAATCATCTTTGACAAGTTATCATTTTCAATATTTGATTTTCGCTTAATATTGATGCGGAAATAGATTTTATGACCTAAAGGAAATATGCTGTTCGTCATTTTTATGGCATTTTAAAATTATATTTAGGAAATCAAAATGAACAGAACTGACGGAAGATAAATATTTTTATTGTACATAAAAAAAAATTATAAAAGTCGGACCGAATAAGGATTTCTTCACTTGGGTCTCGTTGTCATTGCAGTAAACTTAAAAACTAAAAACAGGACTAAGGGAAGATAAATAATTTTATTGTCGATAAGGAAAAGATATAAAAGTCGGACCAGTTAAAAATTTCATCACTTGGGTCTCGTCTTCAATAAAGTAAATTGAAAAACTATAATTTCATCGTCTGAACGATAAAATGTTAGGAAAAACATATTTGCATCTTTTAATTCTTTGTGGAATTTGGTATCTAGGGATCATCGGGTCCTTCGCAGATGAAGCATTTAGTGAGTTCTATAATTGCCCATTTAAATTTATCTGGAATACAACTGATAATCAGCCTAACGGTTAGAAAATGCTTCATTGAGATATTAATTGATGAAATTCTTGCAGATAAAACATCGGATTTTATCATTCGCAAGAAACGTGTAGTTAGTCTCATTCTGGGTGAAGACAATGTAGTAACGATTGGTAATGCACCTTACATTGTAGCTGTTAAACGTCTTACGCGTATGGAATGTGCAGGTAGTATCATTTCGCATCGCGTTGTTATCACCGCTGCTAAATGTGTACTAAATCCTCCAAATCAATACCACATTTCCTCTACGTCATCACGTTCAGATCGCGGTAAAAATCATAATGTAATGGACATACGAAGAAACTTAGATATTAGCTTGCTCATTGTTCATCCATCTTTCGTTTATGGTTATTACTGTCAAAACATACGGTTGCATGTTGGACCATTAGTACAAGACACACTTGCTAAAGTTTTTGGTTGGGGATTCGATTGGAGAAGCCCTAAGTAAGTTATAATTTATGTATTCGTATTGAATAAATTCAACGTACTATTATACATTTCAGCGCATTCATTATTATAATGCACTACATTACTTCCAAACATTTATTTTCTTTCTAATTTCAGTCGTGGAACGATCCACCCTACTGGTCTACGATCAATCGAAGTTCCCATAATGGCCCATCGGGATTGTGTAAATATTTATAGACAACATAATATTGAAATTTCTGAAAAAGAAGTTTGCACTTATGATGAACATAGACACTGTGGTCATAATGACTTTGGTGCTCCTTTAGTTATTGATGGTGAATTGGCTGGGGTTAACCTTTGGAGTGGACCACATAAAGAGCAGCATAATCCTGATTATCCTGATGTTTTTGCAGTCTTGCAACATTCTACTTACAGTCAGTGGATCAGGTCAACCTTGCAAAATATTGGTTTATAGTTCAACAAAGATTTCCTTCAAATAATGTATAAGGTTTATACTTGAAAGCGTATAGGTAATCGAAAGAAATCTGTTTATATCATTCAAAGATATAAATTTTGAAGAAATTACATTATCTTCTGATTGAATAAATATGCAAAAGTAATATTATTGTATTATATATCATATACGACTTTGATTAAATTCATCTTTGATAATAAGTTGTAAATATTTGATTTTTTTTTAAATGACGTGGAAATAAAACTTATGACTTTAAAGAGATATGCTAGTCGTTATTACATTGTTCATCTATAATATTTATATTCAAGATATACAAATTTATAGCACTGAGGAGACATAAATATTTTTATCGTGCATAAAGAAAAATTATAAAAGACGGACCGAATACAAATTTCTTCACTTGGGTCTCGTCTTCAGTGCAATAAATTGAAAAACTGTAATTTCATCGTACGAGCTTTTATAAAATGCAAGAAAAAACATACTTGCATCTTTTAATTCTTTGTGGAATTTGGTATCAAGAAATCATCGGGTCCATCGCAGATGAAGCATTTAGTAAGATATATTATTGCCAATATAACATCTGGAATAAAACTGTTAAGCCTAACGGTTAGAAAACACTTCATTGAGATATTAATTTATCAAATTCTTGCAGATAATTCATCAGATTTCCTCGTTCGCCGGAAACGTGTAGTTAGTTTCTTGCCGAATGAAGACAATATAGTAACGATTGGTAATGCACCCTACGTTGTAGCTGTTAAACATCTTATGCGTATAGAATGCACAGGTAGTATCATTTCGCATCACGTTGTTATCACCGCTGCTAAATGTGTACCAAAGATTCCAGAACAATACCAAGTTTCCTCTACTACATCACGTTCCGATCGCGGTAATATGCATAATGTAACGGACATACGAATACATGTAGTTGTTGCCTTGCTCGCTGTTAATCCACCTTTCGTGTATAGTCATTACTGTGAAAACATACGGTTGCATGTTGCACCACTAGTTCCAGACACAATTGGTAGAGTTAGTGGTTGGGGATTCGATTGGAGGAACGCTAAGTAAGTGATAATTAATGCATTCGTATTGAATAAATACAGTATTTTTAATAGTGTTGCATTCGAGCGATAGTTCACGAGAAACATACGAAACGAGAAAGAGTCTCGTTCAATTGTCAAAATTATCGTCTCGACATTTGACACTTGTCAAATAAGTTTTTTTTTTTATTATGTTTATTATGAATTATAAACTAAAACGTCAAAATTTGAAATAAGTTGACAACTTCTCTCTCGGAATGACGAGACGATCTGATACGATTCAAGCAAAAGATTTACATTTTGGGAATAGAGTGAAACGAGCGAGATAACCGATTTTCTCGGCTCAAATGCAACACTAATTTTTAAATACATATTTTTCATGTCAGCACATGCATCACTACACTAAATAACATTCATCTTCTTTCCGATTTCAGTCGTGGTACGAAACACCCTTCAAATCTACGATCAATTCAAGTTCCCATACTGCCCCACCAGGATTGTGTAAATATTTATAGACAACATAATATTGTGATTTCCAAAGCAGAGGTTTGCACTTATCATCCTCAAAGACACTGTGGTCATAATGACTTTGGTGCTCCTTTAGTTATTAATGGTGAATTGGCTGGGGTTCACCTTTGGAGTGGACCACGTAGAGATCAGCATGATTCTCGTTATCCTGATGTTTTTGCAGTCTTGCAACATTCTTCTTACATTCAATGGATCATGTCAAACGTGCAAAATATTGATGTATAATTCAACAACGATTTTCTTCAACTAATATATAAGGTGTATACTTCAAAGTGAAATGTTTTAAGATTTATGCTAGCGACAATTGAATAAATATGCAAAAGTAATCTTAAACTATTATATATCGTATATGACTTTGTTTAAATTAATCTTTGATAAATTAAGAATATTTTATTTTTGTTTAAAACTGACGTGAAAATAAAATTTATGACTATAAAGAGATTTGCTGTTATTACATATGTCATTTATAGTTATATGAATGTTATAAAAATTTACATAACTGAGGAGACATACGGAGACATTTTTATAGTAGATAAAGAAAAGTTATAAAAGACTGTCTGAATACAAATTTCTTCACTTGCGTCTCGTTTTCAGTGTAGTAAGTTGAAAAATTGTAATTAATTTTATCATCTGAAGTTTAAAATGCAAGAAAAAACATTCTTGCATTTCTTAATTCTTTGTGGAATTTTGTATCAAGGAATCATCGGGTCCTTCGCAGATGAAGCATTTAGTAAGATATATTATTGCCAATATAAATTTCTCTGGAATAAAACTGATAATCAGCCTAGCGGTTAGAAAATATTTGAAATATTAATTTATCCAATTATTGCAGATAATTCGTCGGATTTTCTCGTTCGACAGAAACGTGTAGTTAGTTACGTACCAGGTGAAGATGTTGTTCACACAATTGTTAATGCTCCCTACGTTGTAGCTATTAAATATCTTACGCGTATCAAGTGCACAGGTACTATTCTTTCGCCTCTCGTTATTATCAGCACTGCTTTATGTATGGATGGGCCGCCGAAGAATTACCAAATTTTCTTTGCTACATCACGTTCAGATCGCGGTCATATGCGTGATGTAATAGATGTAAAGAAACATTTAACTATTAGCTTACTCATTATTAATCCAGAAATCGAGTTTTCTGGTTTCGCTCACAACATACAGCTGCATGAAGCACCAATACTATCAGGCACTCCTGCTAAAATTAGTGGTTGGGGATTCAATGCTAGATCCGGCGGCGAGTGAGTTATTAATACTATATTAAATATGTACATGAAAAATAATATTTTAGGTGGTTTGCAACACTTTAAAGTGTAACTAAACATTTGTCTTTCCGATTTCAGACGTGGAACGAAAATCCCTACGGGTTTACGATCAATCACTTTGCCGATAATGCCCCATCAGGATTGTAGAAGTATATACCGACCTCATATTAATATTACAGATAAAGAAGTTTGCGTTTTTGATAATCACAGACACCTTGGTCATAATGATTTTGGTGCCGGTTTAGTTATTAACGATTACTTGGCTGGGATTCACATTCGGACTGGATTGTTAAACAATGACATTGATACACGATATCCTAGTGTTTTTGTTATTTTGCAAGATTCTGATTACCGATTATGGATCAGATCAAACTTGCGAACCATTGAAGAAAGTTTCCATAACGGCCATCATAGCCACAGTTAAACAACATTAACTTAAAAGTTGTAATTAAATGGCTCAATCATTTAATTTCCACTTGGGAATCCATAATTTGCATTTTAATAAAGTACACTGTTTTTATTTCAATTATTTATAACACTTCCTTTCTTGTTTTTTTTATTGATCATTTTATTGTTTTAGACAAATGTTTCAAGTAGCTTTAAAAATTTTTTATATGCTTAGTGCTTAATGCCAAGCATGTTTAACTGACAATAAGGAGAGATGGAAAAAGGGCGATTATATTACCGAAAATTTGCCATAAACATTGTTTGTGAAGATTCTGATTGTATCTTGTTTAAATAATATTAAGAAATTTGTGGAGAATAAGAGAAAAACTGAGAGTGAAGTTAAAATGCAGGAGCCTCTCCATTTTGGCGATCAATATCTTCCTTTTTATATCTCAGGGTCTCTTCAGCTTCCCTCTCAAGATCGCACATTCCACGCCTATATAAAAGTCACCATGGAAACCCCCAGAAAGGAGATTTTGATTCAGAAGGCTTGACATTTTTCTCATGAACAGAAGGACGCATGGGTCTTTACACCTTGAAAGTAAATTGTGTTCTGTGTTCAAATTGTACTTTAATTTTAAGGAAATATAATTAGGGAAATAAATCTTTGTTGTTTATTAAGTAACTTTTAATTTACGATCGATTAGGACATAATGAAGACATATATAACAACAATATAGTTGTGAACAAATATAATTGACGATGACAACATAGTTTTCACGTCGAATTGGTTTGCAAGGTTAAACAAAAAACTTTGTGAGCTGGAAATTTTTTTTCAACGTGATCAACTGTTCACGTATCTCCCACGCGCTTTTAAAATACGTCATTTGATATTTTATGTGCTACTTATATCTAATACCTATAATAAACAATAAATTATATTCTTCCGGTACTCATTGTTACGACAGAATTTATTTGCTCAATCTGGATTTAAAGAAATAAGACGCAATAAGCTTTGTCAATAACAACAGACATTTTTCAATTTATAAAAGGTTTCCTCTTTGTTCTCGTATTCATTACCTTAATTCGTATTTAGGGAAATCTTATTTTATTGTCTAAGCTCTAAAATGACGAGAAAAGTACACTTGAACCTTTTGGTTCTTTCTGCAATTTTATTTCATGTTATTATTGCGACCTTCGCAGACGAGGATATTAGTAAGTAAAATAATATCCCTATAAATATCTGGAATAGCAGATATAAAACCCTAATGGGTGATTAATTTATTAAATTCTTACAGGAGAATCATCGAATCTTCTCATTCGTCAAAAACGTGTAGTGAGTCACGTGCCGGGTGAAGACAAAGTATCACACATTGAAGATTATCCATACGTTGTACATATTAAAAAACTGAATCGTATCTTTTGTGTGGGTACTATACTATCGCATCGTGTTGTTATTACTGCTGCTCAGTGTGCTCAACATGAACCAGCGGTGTACAAAGTTGTATCTAATTCAGCACGTTCAAATCGTGGTGCAATTCACGATGTATCAGCTATAAAATTGCACTATGGAAATCATCCAAGCAGAGATTACGATGGCGTCGCCTTGTTCACTGTTAGTCAAGCTTTTGAGTTTAGTGAATACATTAGAAACATAGAACTTCATGTAGGACCATTACTGCCAGGTATGCATGGTTTTGTCAGTGGTTGGGGATTCAACTTCAGAAACGATGCTACCCAGTAAGTTATCAATAGTATATTAAATACATACAGATATTGGCAGGAAATTCTAAATATTTATCACTATAACTAATAAAATTGTCATAATTTCAGACGTGGAACGAAATACCCAACAGAACTACGAACAATCGAAGTACCGATAATGGCCCATCAGAATTGTGTAAATGCATATAAACGTTATTTCTTAATTTCTGATATGGATATTTGCACTTTTCATCCGCAAAGGCATAGTGGTCATAATGATGCTGGTGCTCCTTTAGTTATTGATGGATTATTAGTTGGGATTTTTCTTCGTAGTGGACCATTATACAATACCTATAATCCTCTATTTCCTGATATTTTTGCACTCTTGCAACATATGGATTACAGTAGATGGATCAGGAATAACATTTAAAAGATTGAGTGTAAATTCCATAGGAAGAATTAATAGAACATCTATATTTTGATGAATATATTATCTTATTCTACTTTATTTTGTATCAATTTTTTTGTCTACAATAAACAACAATTTATTTTTATTTCATTGTTTTTATATATTTTCCTGTAAAAAGTGTGATTAGGTTCATTAGGTGATTGCTAAGTCACCATATGAATAAATGTTACATGTTTGGAGCATATTTTTCAAGCCCTACGCTATAAAAAAGCCAATTGACGAATTGGCTTCACTGCATCTGCTACTCAGTATGGATAATATTGAACGAATTTTATGAGTAATAACTTTCTTATATAGGTAAAGTACTTCTCAGCAGATTACACTTTTATTTGTCACTCTGGAATATGTATACTTAAAGGCAGACGTGTGCTATCAAAGCAAATTCATGATTCCTGGAATAAGGAAATCAGAATTTTTATTTTTTGTGAATTATTCTTAATTTTTTTTTTCAAATTATCCTCAATTGTCGCGTTTTTTGTTTATTAATGCTGAACTGTAATTTTTTAAGAACGTTAAACAATTTTAACGATTGTTAGTCTATTATTCAATTTTATTTCTGTCAATATCCTTTAATATTGACTTTTTCATGTTGATAAAAATCGTGTTATATCATCTTTTCAGGATATTGACTTTTTGAGAACGAGAGTTATGTTAGTATTTGTGAATACGAAGGTACGTGCAATAAAATTTGGTACAATAAAGTTTGTTGCCTCTTTTAACATCGGATGGTTCCAGAAAATCCTTCCGTGTATTGAACTCATGTTTCCAAAACAGGTTTTAAAGGGCTGTATATAGGGAACAATTTATACTCTATATATAGTTGCTATAACTTTAACTATAGTGATGCATGACAAGACAAAAACTTTCCGATTTTAGCAAAATAATATCCAAACCAAATACAATAAACTTCAATTTTTAAAATATTAATATTTCTTATGTTACATTTTTATTGCCCGCTTTAAAATTTGTATCATGGAAAATTTTATGATTAGAATTTATATTAGTATTAACATTATCTATTATACTATGAGTATAGATTAAAAGTGTGGCTTTTATTGCTAACACATATTGTTCTTTAGGTGTTTTCCATTGTCTTAGATTGTGAAACCATTTATTTAGCTAACATTTTAGCGAAGCACGAGTATTTAAGCAGAGTAAATAAAGTTTCCTTATAAAAGTCAGACGCTATAAAAAGTCTGCAATTTGGTCTCGACCTCCGCCTAGTAATCAAAAAAATTATTATTTCATCAAGAGAAACTGCACAACGCAAAAAAAAATGTATAACTTGCGTGTTTTAATTCTTTGTGGAATTTTGACCCAAGGATTTATTAGGATCTTCGCAGAAGATGATATTAGTGAGTAGTAAAATGACATTCTCTTTGTATGGAAATGTTGAGAGATTAATTCATTAAATTCTTGCAGAGGAATCATCGGATATTCTCGATCGCCAAAAGCGTGTCATTAATCGTCTACCTGGCGAAGACGTACCATTGACGATTGTAGAACGTCCCTATGTTGTGCAGGTGAAAATCACTAATCGAATCTATTGTGCAGGTAGTATTCTGTCACATCACTTCGTTATTACAGCTGCTCAGTGTGCGCAAGAAAGAGTATCGAAATACTCTGTAATCTCGAGAGCATCACGTACAAATCGTGGTACACATCACAATGTAACAGAGATAAGAATGCACTATGGTAATCATGTGGGAAGACCTCTTGATGGTGTCGCCTTGCTCAAAGTTGATCCACCTTTCCTGTATTCTGTATACACTAGAAATATAAGGCTGCATTCAGGAACATTGTTTCCAGGTCAAATTGCCACTGTCTCTGGTTGGGGATTTGACTGCACGGATAATCGCCCAAAGTATGTTATCAATAATATGTTATTACATGATACATGTTATGTATAGTATCATTAACTAAAACTTGATATTTTCCCTGATTTCAGTCGTGGAACGGAATTCCCTTCAACTCTGCGATCAATCGAAGTGCCGATTTTGCGTCATCGAGATTGTGTAAATAGATACTTGCATTATCAC
This sequence comes from Synergus japonicus, assembly GCA_900474275.1. NCBI lineage: Eukaryota > Metazoa > Arthropoda > Insecta > Hymenoptera > Cynipidae > Synergus > Synergus japonicus. The sequence goes on from UCOH01005988.1 coordinate 33,584, forward strand.
ACGATTACTGATAAAGACGTTTGCACCTATCACAGACAGAAAAAATGTGGTCATAATGATGGAGGTGCTCCTTTAGTTATTGACGGTGAATTAGCTGCAGTTTACCTTTGGAGTGGACCAATTGCAGGTGGGAATAATCCTGATTATCCTGATGTTTATGTAATTGTACAACATGACGAGTACAGAAGATGGATCTTGGCAAACATTCAACTAGACGTTTAACTTAGTCGACTTAGTATTGTCACACAAGACTATTAATTTAGAAATTCATAATGAGAAAAATTAACAGAGGTAATTAATTAGATTAATTAATAAATTCTAGTTTGGAATTGAAATCTGATGTTTAAGTTTGTATGGAGTACAAAATGGAATACGTATTCAGTAAATCAAATAAAGAAGTTAATATCTATATATTTTTTACTGCCTTTTAATGTATTGTATTCTGTAGATTTTAATAATTTAAAAAAATGTTTAAAAAAACGATAGGAGAGAGTGAAACGAAGTAAAAGCAGGACCTGACTCTCCATTTTGGACGATCAATATCTTTTTTTTATACCTCGGAGCTAGACCATTCAGTTTCCCCCTGAAGATAACATTCCACGCCCATGAAACAGCATGGCTGCGATAGTCACCATGGAAACCCCAGGAGATGAGATTTTGAATCAGGAGACTTGATATACATTTCTCTGAAAATTCATAGTTTCAAAGTAATGGCGCCATATCATTTTTTAATAAATTTCAATAACTGTATATGAATATTTGTTTTCAAACAATGGTTTTAAAACTAATTTTGAAATGTTTCTATGGAATTTGTTTAATTTTTATAATAAGTAAGGTTCAAGTAAGTATAAAAAGTTATAAAAAAAACTATGGAACATATTGTTTTCCCCTTTCTAAATCTCTATTCAAAAATCTCTCCCACTTCCTCTACAACCCTTTTTGTCATTTTTCGAATAACACGTTAATAAAAAATTGAGAATTACTCAATGAAAAATTGAAATATGACGAGATAATAATCGCATTAGAAAATTTCTAGTAAATTTTCTAATAAAATTCTTGAAATAAAGAGCTAGTCGTATTTTTCGCCGAAGTCAAAAAGGAAACGCGTGAATAAAATTTCCAGGATGACTCCCTGCAGATAGAATTTACTTTATATTGGACCTTTATGACTCTTGTGTATTATCAAAGTAGAAGGTTAAAAAAAGCGGTCGAACCGACTGTCATATATTGCTTATAAGGCATCCTTCCATCCCCTTACCTTGCAGACATTACAGCCCTTACAGCCTTACATCGTTCGGTATCAGAGTCATCCGCACAGGACCACCTCATCTCCTCCTGTAGTATAAATTCTATTCCTACAGAACAGACACAGCTATCTTGCGCCATTCTTGTTTATGACTCATCCTTTCAAGCCATTATACGCTGTCCGTCATTTCAGATGTATTCCGTCGATCTTTGCCGAAAAAGCCGAACTTGATTCTTCTCCCTTTTATTGGCCCAGCTCAGCTGCTTCCGTGATTCCCAGTATATTGTCTGAAGCTGTAAATCAACCTTCTAGCATGAATCTGATTTAATTTGGTCTGAACAAAGCTACAGGAGGTTTTTTATGTAAAGGCAGCAGAAATAAACGTGCCGATTTTGACCCTACAGTGAGAATTTAGCAGGTGACTTCTGTATAATTTTTGAATCTTGAAAATCATGTGAAAATCGGTATTGAAGGATATTTAAAATGAACAGATAGAGTAATACTAAATAATTTTAATTCATTTCAATTTGTACCTTTACCTTATGACTAGGCTTTAAGAAATCAGCGGAAACAGCAGAATATAGTCTAATATATCTAAGAAAATCATGTGAAAAATATATTGGACCCAACACCGGGCGAAAGATGCTGGGTTTGCAGCTCTTATAAAAAATCCTGTTAGGTGGGATGGATCGAGATGATGGCGAAGAGACCAATCGAATGTGATTCCAGGAGGGGACAGAGTGCTTCGGCCAACTTCCATAAAATGTTCTTGAACCAATAAGAAAGCTCTCATCTACTTTCTACCAAGGGTGCTTCTCTCTTTCGACTCGGAAGTGTAATGGCGAACATTTCCTAGGGAATAACTGCCTACTATATGACTTCCATCGCATGCCAGTCTTCACCTAAATTAATCTCGTAAATGGATCTTACACACACTGCATCAAGATTATGTATATAACCTGGCCATGGCAGCTCTCCAGCATTTTTCCAGGAAAGGTTTATGTGCATCTTAAAGTGAAAGGCTACTTTATTTTTATTAAAAGAAAAAATTAATTAATATTGGGAGTCTATGCGTTGGTCTTGGCTGTCAATTAATAATAGTAAAGTACATATTCATTTCTGAGAACTTTCGAGAAATTTTTATAATTCATATTTTATGTACATATATATTGAATCAATACTGTTCAATAAGAAACTAGCATTGCTATGTTAAAATTCATAAACAGATGTAAAATTTCGATAAAAAAGTGCGATTTCGCACGTTCACTTTTTTCATTCATTACACTTTTGAAATAAGGCACGTACTTCGTGTTGAAAAGAATTGACAATTGTAAATAATTCCATTGAGGAAAACAATTTTTGTATTACTAACAATAGCTTTTTGATAGCAGTGTTAAAAACAAGTATTATTATTCGATTGATTTTAAATAGAGTTTTGACATTCAAGAAATGTATATAAAGCCCAACAGGAAAAAAACAAAACATTTCCAAGCGTTCCGAGGCAATCTCTATTCATCAAGATGAAGAAGTACCTTTTATTTTTTCTCTTAGTGGCAGTCGTCAGCGTTCAAGGTGAGAATCAAAATAAATGTTTGATTAATGTTAATTGAATCTTATATTGCATTTGAAGTACAATTTTAAAACTACTTTCGTATCAAGTTGAGAATTAGTTATATTATTGAATTGAAGCATTTGAATTTGATTGCATTTCCTCAAAATGTAGCCACGCAATCTTTAACTTTGATTGAAATTTGTTAATGGAATAGATCTGCTGAATATTGAATATGTAATAGAAGAATTTGCTTGATTACAGGTAGACCATCTTCCCCTGAAGCAAATCAAACTTCTTCAAATTCTTGTCCTTATCAACAAACACCTCCACCTTTGGCAACATTACCACCCCCACCTCCTCCTTGTCCTTGTCAGCAACTACCTCCACCTCCACCTCCTTGTCCTTGTCAAAATCCACCTCCACCTCCCCCTCCTTGTCCTTGTCAACGACCACCCCCACCCCCTCCTTCGGAAAAACAACCTTTAGGATCATCCCAGCCTTCCGAACCACCTGCACCTCCTTCTCAACAAGAAAAACCTCCTTGTCCTTGTCAACGACCACCCCCACCCCCTCCTTCGGGACAACAACAACCTTCAGGATCACCCCAGGCTTCTGGACCACCTGCAAGTCCTTCCCGACAAGATCAACCTTCAAGGTCACCTCCACAATCTAAACCATCCCCTCCAGGACAACAACAACCCTCAGGATCACCCCACCCGTCAGAATCACCTGCACCTCCTTCTCAACAAGAAAAACCTCCTTGTCCTTGTCAACGACCACCCCCACCCCCTCCTTCGGGACAACAACAACCTTCAGGATCACCCCAGGCTTCTGGACCACCTGCAAGTCCTTCCCGACAAGAGCAACCTTCAAGGTCACCTCCACAATCTAAACCATCCCCTCCAGGACAACAACAACCCTCAGGATCACCCCAGCCGTCAGAATCACCTGCACCTCCTTCTCAACAAGAAAAACCTCCTTGTCCTTCTCAACGGCCTCCCCCACCCCCTCCTTCGGGACAACAACAACATTCAGGATCATCCCAGGCTTCTGGACCACCTGCAAGTCCTTCCCGACAAGATCAACCTTCAGGGTCACCTCCACAATCTAAACCATCTCCTTCGGGTCAACAACAGCAACAACAACAACAATCTGCAGGTTCATCCCAGTCTTCCGGATCACCTGCAGCTCCTTCTCTAAGTCAACAACAACCTCATCAGATAATTCACAATTACGTATGTTTACTCTTTGAAAATGATTAATGATATTTAAATAACTGGATTATCATAGAACAACTTTCTTGCCACATCCACGATTTCAGCTCTTTTCCATGTTTATATAACTGGGCGAAAGATCTACTTTTCACTATTTAGGGAGTAAAAAGTATTTTGTAGCCCAGGAAATACAAAGTAGAACTTTAGTTCCGTTTCGTACTAAAACGGTGAAAATGATACATCATAAAATATATCTTCTGAGCTATGGAAGAAGGATTTTTTCGACTTGTGTATGTTTTTTGTACGAAGCTTATCGAATGCAAAGCACGAGCCAGATTTATAAAAAGAGACTTGTAAAAAAAGTTCTTCTTTTCCCCCTTGGTATATAATATGGTATTAAAAATGCAGATCAATTGCAACGATTCAAGTCTAATTTTTTCTTTTTGTTTTAGCATCTGGGTTGTTCTAAATGTGGGCAAGGCAGCAGCAGCAGTGAATCAAGCGAATCAAGCGAATCAAGCAAATCAAGTGAATCAAGCGAATCAAGTGAATCAAGCGAATCAAGCGAATCAAGCGAATCAAGCGAACAAAGCAAATCGAGTGAATCAAATGAATCCGGTGAATCGAGTGAATCGACCAAACCTCCTAGCACTTCTACCACTCAAGCTTCTTCAACATCAACTACAAGTGCAACAAGTGAATCAACTAAACCTCCTAGCACTTCTACCACTCAAGCTTCTTCAACATCAACTACAAGTGCAACAAGTGAATCGACTAAACCTCCTAGCACTTCTACCACTCAAGCTTCTTCGACTTCAACTACAAGTACAACAAGTGTAGTTACCTCAGAAGTTGAAGATACAATTACAGCTTCTGAAGAATCCTCTGATAGTGATTCGACTTCTGAAAAATCTTCTGATAGTGATTCGGCTTCTGAAAACTCTTCTGATAGTGATTCGACTTCTGAAGAATCCTCTGATGCTGATTCGGCTTCTGAAGATTCTGATAGTGATTCGGACAGTGAATCTGGTAATTCGACCATTATTAGTAGAATCAGAAATTTGTTGTCTTAATAATTGATAATGTAAAAAATTGATCAATCAAATTGATAACGAAATAAGAAAGTTTAACTGATATTATAAAAAAAGTACTAAGTTTATTTATTGCAGCCTTAATTTCTGTGTATGTAAATAGCTCCGAAGAAAGAACCCTTAAGTAAAAATCGATTTCCTGATTACGAGCGTTTTATATCAATTAAAATTCGCTTTTTAAATTGATAAAGTCAGAAAAATTCTATTTCGATAAGAGAATTGTTTAAAAAATTTTTAATTCATACTTTTTCTATAGACTACATAGTTGCCCTGTAATAATTTAAGGGCTATTTTTAATATTCGTAAATTTGCAAGGGCGTTAGAATTTAAAATATTTATGGCGTATAATCATTTTCTGAAGATGCATTTCGTAGTTCGTAAAAAATAGCTGTATTTTAAAAATGTAGGAGCTTGTTAAATTTTTATCTCACAATAAATCAGTCAGTCAGTAGCTGTGGATAACACCTTTGGAGGTGATGGTAACCTTAGAATTAGCGTCTAAGTGATGACCTTTACCTTTACTGCTTGAAAAATGACTAGGAGGTACCTACCCTCGAATAACTCGACGCCTTGTGAAATTATGGACCTAGAATGGTATTTTTATGGGGTTCCAATATTAATTGCTTTTTAAAGCGAAGACATCCAAATTACAGAGCAGGCGAATTTGTTTTTTGAAACAAATTGGTCTTTAGAAGTCGAGCAGGAAATTATTTTTTTAAATCGATAGAACTATAGTTTATGCTATCAACCTACAATAAAAAATTCTCATCTAACTAGAAATTTTTTGTGTTAACATTTTCTTCCTCAATTTTCCCAAATTTGTGATATATATAATATTTATGTATAATTATACGTAAGTTTATGATTTTGAAATTTAACGGTGGATTTTTCTGCCCTACGGAATGGTAAGTAATGAAAACTGAGCCAGGGTTGCACCTACCAACATATATATGTTTGTAAGACCTTCTATAGAAATAATGCTTGATATTTTCGGTTCGTAAAACTTTATGGTTGGTAATAACCCGCGGCGTAGCGCTGAGCAGACTCTAAAAAACGATATACGCCTTTCTTGCAAACCCACCCCTTCTTTGAATCTCACCCACTCATTTTATCAAGGCTTAGACTCTATTGCATTTTCTTGATGCAAAGATTTCCGCTCATTTTATTAATTACGAAGAAAATTGATAGCATATTATTAACAGATAAAGATAAAATTGCAATCTTAAAAAATACAAGTAGATTTTTTTCTTGTGTGAAATAAAGAGTGTTTCCCTTTAATTTTCTGTGAAGAAATTTTAAATTTATGGTTTTATATTCAAATTTTATGTTTTTGATTCTGGTTTTTGCAACAGAACACTTGCTATAATTTATTAATTTATATAACATAGTGAGATTTTAATTCTATACAAAATTCTATATATATATGTCTTTCTATTGTGGAAGCAGATACAATCAAATGCGTGGATTTAAGTTTATTTAAAAAAAAAATTAGTTTTCCTACTTAGAATAAATGTTTATTTTTTTTAAGAGCAAATTTAAATTGTAGATCAATTGATTTTCAACTGTATTGAACTTTAGAGGATAAGAACCCATTATCGACGGTTGAATTCTGTCCTACTGGGGGTAGGAAATACCATCTTTACCAACACCGTTTCCTTCGAGAATTCAACTGTACACTCACAGATGGCAGAGTAAAAATTTGAAAATTTTGTACAAAATCCATTCTTATATCTTTTTAAAGAGAAAAAATAAAGTTTTATCTATTCTTTACTATATATTTTTACTTTTAAATATTAAGATAACTATTCAAAATCGTCGTCTACAATCATACAATGTGCAATTTTTTTCTAAAAAATATATTTTAATGTACACAGTGATAAAAAATAAAGATTTATAAAAAATATCTAAAATAACACTAGTATTTTTAATAAATCCATTTAAAAGTTCAATTTTTTTACAAAAATTACTGAATGTTAGTTTAGGGGATTCAAAATTTCCTTTCAGAGTCTTTTATGTTCTTTAAAACACAAAAAATACAATTTTTTGTATATTTTTATATATATTTACATAAAAACAAGAATCCAGAATATAAATCTCATATTACAATGTCAATATTCATTCCCTGATACATATTAACATATTTCTATAATTTTCGGGTTCACCTTAAATTTTTCTGCTCAATTCTTTATGTTCCATTACCAAATAGTAAATTTAATGACAAGATATCGTTTCTCTCTTGTCTCTTTATCTCTTTATCAGCTTTTTCCTACAACTTTCGTTTTCTTCGAGATTTACTCATACACATGTAAACACGCCCAAATAAAAAGAAGTTCCCTCTTTTTCAGAGAAAACTTGTAGTTTTAGGAATGCCGTTCGTTTGCCATGAATATGTGATAATAAACTCTGTAAATATCGGCTAGGAACTCTCGCGACGGTTCTCGGTTGAGAGAACCATCGCAGGAAACTGCAGTCCGTCGCGAGCAACGAACACAACCCGTTTATTTTTTGTGTTCAGAAAATATGAAAATTTCGAGCGGAATCCATCTTTTAAAACTCGCATAATTCTACTCACTTGACTGTAACCAAACATGTAAAATTTTGTGAAAAGTTGCAACCGAATTCGACAATACATTCGATAAAAGTTCCTTTTTAATGCATTCTTATATAAATGGATTCATAAAACTTCTTCAATTATTCAAAACTTTTCACTGATTCAAACCTTGTCAATGATTCAAACATCTATCGTTTTTTTCTTCAACAATAATCAAATTAAACCAATAAAAAGTCATAATAAAGATGTGACGTACGAAAAATAAATTTCTGTGTTGTGTGCTGATTATACAGAAAAGGTTTACGCAGTAGTATCTCCTTTATTTTTATATATCGGATGCATTTGCATGATAAATCTTTTACTCCTCATTTTGAAAAAAGGGCAATTCTTAGACATCGTATAATGCGAAATAGTGTACGCAAGTTCGCATAAGAGTGCCTAGAGGAAAATATACGTGCACTTAAGACGACGTGTCGCGGACCTTTACGGCCCTCACAACGCGTTGTGGGTTTGTGCGTGTGTAAGCAGACGTTGTTTTTATAATAGACGTTAAATAACTTTACGAGGCCTCGAATATCAGAGCGAATTGATTTTGTAACGACAATCGCTGAATTAATGCACAATAAAAGTATCGTACTTGCAATTAAGTAGGCCTTCTCATATAAGCTACAAATACTCGCGAGTTTTCAGTGCAACTCTCCAACGTCGGACAATCGACTTCGACTTTTCATTGAAATAAATCATTAAAAATTACTCTTTTATCATTATTTCGGTATTTATTATCTTTTTAATAAATTGCCTTCTTTTTACCGTACTTCTGAGTAGTTGGAAACGTTAATGTGGTGAAAAGTTTTAGCAAAAGTTCTTTTATAAAATGGTTTTGTGTTTTGTGATGAAATGTGCGTGATAATATATTTACTTTGTTTCAAATCAATTTAATTCAAATTGTTTTAATATAATGGAATACACTGAGATGGGCAAAGTAATGGAGTCTAAAAGTGAGTATTCTTTATGTTTTATTGCTTCAATCTCGAATATGATGAAAATAAAAGTTTGAAAAGAAAGGGGAGAAAATTTCTGCAAGAGAATTCTATTGATGAATTAGTCGTAATTAATTTGATGACAGATACAATTGGACCTAAATCTTGAGAAAGTAGATGCGCGAGCTTTTGTACACACACTACTATTAAGTGCTTACATTCATGCTTGTCATAATTGCCTTCGTTAAACGAAGAGAGTGACCGAGGAATTAGCTTGCTGGTAATAACCTGGCTATTTATTAACACGTAAAACGAGTTGCCACGAGTCTTGGAACCTCACCTCCCTGAATAAGAAGATGTTAAATAGATTTGACGAATTTACAATAAGCCGTTTCAATAATTGCAGAAATTGTAGAAACATAAATCTAAAAAAAACGGTTCAGAACACTAAATACATTCTAATATTAATGGAAAGGTCATTGCATGTTTTACGCATAATAATTTTTTTATTCACAATCTCTTATTCCTATTATTCAGCTTTATACGAGTTTTAACAATTTTACAACTCGTCGCCATCACTTGTACACCAATTTGCACTTTAGTCTCTAATATAAAACCCATTGGCTTAATATGAGAATCGAAAGAATGACTATAAGTTTTTTAAACTCGATATTATTCATCCGATCAGGAAATTAAATACTCAGAGAGATAAAAAAAAGTGAATGAAAGAGAAATAAAAATTACTTTTATTCCTTAAGCAGCACCAGATAAAACTTCATAGCCGAAATTAAACGAGTGATTTCTGAACATGTATCAGAACTACAGAATATCAAAATGACGTCAGGATTTTATTCTCTCCTTTTTATCTTTCCTTTTTATTTTCCTATTTATTTTTTTACATACAAACCGGATTCAATGATGGGGTCTTCAGAGGGCGAACCGAGAACAGACATTGCGACTTTTAGATTTTCTTTTCTTTTTTTTATTATTCGAAGCAAACCGCGCGACGAAGCTAAGCAATAAATTCCAGTGGTGAGACCATGTTGGTCGGATATGAGTGAGGAAGAGAGAGAGAGAGAGAGAGAGAGAGATAGAAAGAGCGATTCTGTAGCAGTGGCTGCACAAACAGAGCCTGACTGGTCAGCTGTATACAATAATAATTGTTTTTATGGCTCTCCTGCAACTTTAAACTCGAAGGGTACCAAAAAAAAACATCGCGTTTCTCCTCTTCCTCTGGTCCACCTACCTACCCTTACCTCTGCAGATGAATTTCCTGAATATTCTTAAAAGCGAATTCCACACGCTCTTTTTAGAATTTTTAGAAAGCTGACCCACTGCTCGATTTCTCTAATCCTCGCCGTTCCGGATATCAAAGTATTCGTCAATGACTGAAACATAGAAAATTGACACTAGTTTTTAAAGTCAAAGTTTTCTCCAAATATTTTACGAAAAAATGTTTGAATTCCTAGGATCGTAAAATTTTAGGGTTTTCGTATTTGTAGAGTTTTGTTATAGACTCGGATTCGGTTATTTATAAAGTTTTCTATTTCTACAATAAGCATGACCCGAAAGTATTAAAGTTATGCTATGGCCTTTTAATCCATAATCCGAACGAATTACATACTTAATCCTTTTTATTGATAACATGCAACACGTAGCTCGCTAAAAACATAAGCGGTGTATCAAAATGTTTGTAAATAGATTTCTGCCATAGGTACTATTTCATATTGAACGAGAGGAGCCATAATACCTAAAGGACAGGCGCTGCCAGCGTTATTGATTTCTCGCGGGTGGAACGCGATTCCACTACCTCGGCTCCACAACGTTAAATGAAAATATCCTGGTTACAAAACATAAACTCTAGTTCCATAAATTTAAATATATAAGCTAATATTTCATTACAGAGTAATATTTCTTCGATTACATAATTATATTTTTATTATAATTATATCTATTATAATTATATTTCTATCATAACTCATAATAATATTTCTATTACTATTTTTTAACATGTTCTTCAAACAGAAATCTTTACACATATATATTGTACACTCAAAAAAACGCCTAGTTAAGTTAACTAGAATGCTGGTTAAATCAACCAGAAAAAATAGTTAGGGCATATTTAACCCAAAATTCTAGTTATAACTTAACTAGGCGTTTTTTTGTGTGATATGAAACTTTCTTCTTATCTGTATATATAATTATACTTTCTTTATAGAAAATCAATCTGAAGCTGGCATGACTTCATATACAGATTTTGAGATGCACAAATGTTCTAAAAAATTAAAATCCTAACTGAATAAAGGAATAAAACTGTATCCCCTAATTCTCTTTTTCAATCAAAAGGGATTTTAAAAATATTGTTAAAAAAATACTCGAAATCCAACGTTTTCAACGAAATCAAATGTTTTAAATCGTTAATTCTTTGAAAACACTTTTAATCCCTTTCAATATTTTTACATCGAACTACAATATACAACTTCATGTTTATACTATGCAAATGCAATTCACATACATTCTCAAATCCTGCATGTACCTACATATGTATCTATTATAGGTATATAAATACATATATATAGTTATACAGTTATAATGTTATATGCATACCCCGTATCTATTTGCCACGCACGTATAGGGAGAAACGACTCCACGCAGCGACGGTAGCATTTATGGCCGTTGCCGGCGTGAATATTTATGCGTCGACCATCATTGTCTACATAATTGTGGGTATGGCGAAGAAATAAGAATAAGTAAGAATAGAATCATGTCTGCCAGGACAGTTGGTCCATACCTATACACACCTTTTTCTTCAAGTCCCGAGTCCTGAAGAAAGATGATACGCCCATGATAGCCTCTAACATGGCGGTTGTCTCGCACGAAAAAAAAAAAAAAAAAGGAATACAGAATAAAAGAATAAAAAAGTTTCTCCTTGGATGTAGCATCTCGATGTGGCTGTTTAAAGGCCAAGATCCTAAATCACATTTGACTCCGGTAATGGGATCGCTTGGATAGCCGAGTCATCTCCCCCCAAACACCCCCAAGAAATGAAATCTCTACAACACTCGATAGTAAATCTACCTTGTTCCTCCTCCCCGCAGGGTAGAGTCCGATCGCTTTTAACCGGATTTCAACTCACCGCAGGAATGCCAGACACCTTTGTGCGCTTTCGACATTTTTTTTTATTTTATTTTTAGTATTTATTTTTTCTGGCAGTTCTTGGATTTACCACCTCGTTACGATTCGATGGTTGAGAACCCTCAGTCTCTCAGGGTGGGATATTTTTATATGCAGAGATTACGGCTGATTTATTCGGCATTCACTTTATATTTAACGTTTTTTTCATTCATTTGTCATTAAATCCATTAATGGGTGTACTATAATGTATGTTCTATGTGTGTTAATCTTTTGTGATTAATTTTTATTGTAGTTTGAGTTGTTTTCTTTCTTTTTTTTGAGTTTTCTTTTATTTTGACTCTTTTGGCATTCCGGCGGACTTTCCGGCTCATATATTCTACTGTCAGCGAAAAGAAAAATCGGTTGGTTCATCGTAAGCAAGACAAGGCAATACGGTAACTCGTTGATGTATTCAATTATTGTTGTAGCCGTATAACCGTATAGTCCCGCACAGAAGTGCAATCAACATCACGAAAGCACCTCTTGAGTTATACGACAACCGACAACCTAGCAGTGAGCAGCAAGTGGTTGCTACAGACATTGTGGCAGCCTGTAAACTGTAAAGAGACTTTATTTAAGAGGCTGTTGCCGCAGGGATGCAACGTTCGTGTGAACGATTCCGACATCACATTTTTCTCCACAGCTCTTCTTTCTTCTATTTCAGACGATCAAATCGAAATTTAACCCACAGCTGTATAAGGTTCTCGACTCGTAATATATATATATATATTTCCCGCAATTCTTTTCTCAATATATATTTATGTATTTTTTAATATATGCATGTTTCTTCACGTAGAAATTTATGAAAAAGACACTTCTATATTACCTTCTCTGAAGGGAATACATTATATTATAATATATCGATAGTTATAAATTTTCGGATGTCCTCCATAATTAACACGTATCTAATTCCGCCATATTATGTATATAAAACCTACCTATTCTCAGTAACAACATTTTATTTTACGATCTTATTACGACTTATTCCCTCTCGTGTTTCCTGAGATGGAAAGTATATTTTTATTGTTTTTTTAATTGATCCTTAACGTATCTATCAAGATCACAAAAGTGAGCTCTCGAAATTGCTATTTCTTTCCTAAGATCGATACATCAATCTCTCTCCGAAATGATGAGATTATCATGTCAAAGATCCGAGATAAAAATTGCCGACAGGACAATTTTTGAAAGCTATAAGGAAGCATTAGTGGTCTTAAGAGATTGGCTACAGAAGATAATGTATATAAAAGCGACTAAAAATGGAATTTCTTGATCGCAATGGCGATCCCTTTTTGGCGTCTCATAAATTTTGGAAAAGGTATGATGGCGGTCGAGACATATATGTCCTATGTTTCTTGGACATGGTGGATAATAAAGTACCTCCTGCGGTTGAAGACCTTGCCCCTCCCACAAGTCACGAGTTTACTGGTTTTAAAAACATTTCAAAAAAACTAAATCCCACCCAACCCGACGCCTTTTTTCCGCCATTGGAAGAAAAAGTTTGGGACCTGTTTCTAATATATCAGGAATACAAATCATTCTGACCACGGTCCATGAGTGCTAGCCGCTTTAATGTCGTGTATATATAGATTATAGCTTCGAATGATTTGATATATACGGCGAGATTGGGAGGGAAATTTCGTTTAACTTTACTGGATAAATATTTAGCTTTAAACTATACTTAACTTATAAATTTAAATATAGCAATATTATAAGCGCGCTAGCATTGAATTGACAATAATAAATAAATTTCAAAATTTTCCCAGTTGGCAGATATAGGATGTTTTTGGAACGCAGAAACATTTTTATTATAATATTTATTATAATATTTATCAAGGAATACTTGTGCATATTCCGAAGCCATATGAATAGCTTAAAAATTTTAATATTTCTTGACCTGTTGCCATTCTCTGATTTCTTGAGCAGGATTGGAAGTTTTGTGCAGAGGAGGAGCTTAAGCAAAAATTTAAGAGGAGGAACATATTGAGGAGCTTAAACCGATGAGGATAAGAACGAAGTCAAGGGGACCGGAGAGGGTCAGAAATGAGGCGATGGGTAGAAAAGAAATAAAAATAAAAAATAAAAAATGAAAATAAAAAAAGAGGCGCGAGACAAGGCTCTACTTAAAACGACGTGCCACAAGCCGCCAAGGATATATAGCGGGAAGATAATTGTGTAAGCGGAATCGCTCGTTATTCCTCTTGGTAAGGTAGAGAATATGAGGTTGCCTAACTGCTTCAACCATCTTTGTAGTTGCCCAGGTGCAGAACATATTACACGTGAAGACTCTTCATGATTCAGAAAACTCGTTTCGATATTTTAATTGTTTTCAGCTTTCCGAAATGCTTGTTTGTCAAAGAAAAGGAAAAGAAATTTTATTTTAACTTGAATAACTTGAATAAAACTTATTAAACTAGAAAGTTCCATATAAACAGAAAAATACTCTCTCTTGAGATATTATACATAAAAAAATATTATAAAAAAAATTTGATTGCTAGTGTGGGATTCGAATGGGTGAAAAAATAATCAATGGATTTCGAGCATCTAGTTGTTCACGGGTAGGTTTAAGGGGCACCGGAGGACAGTCGTAAATACACGTGTAAATATATTGCAGTCGTTAAGAACGGCGCTGTAAAATTGTACTGTGTACCTGAGGTTAAATCATTAAATCACGATGAGTGAGTTTCGTCTGGCTGACTGGCTCCTTCTTCTTCAGAACTCTCGCCACTCGCCCCCAAGAAACTGTCCGCGTGAAGACCACTTTTATGGGATTATGTAATCTGCCCAGGCTCAATGAACACAAACGCAAATTTGTATTCGTACTTTGCTTCTCTTCCAAAGAAAAAAAAATCCAAATTGCTCTTGCAAGATTGCAAGATGTTGAATTATCGTCCAAGGACATACGTCCAAGCAATTTCTTGCCACCAGTAACCTGAACTCTTTTTGAAATTATGGTTTAGAAGTTGGCGCTTTTATTGTAGAAATAAAATTTTAGTAGGGGTCGTAAATCAGTTTCAAGGAAAATATTTTTGAATACTCCACTTTGTGTCTTTCAAGGTGGTATCGGCTATTTTGTAACTTAATCTGCATGAATTTCATTCAATGATTCAAATGCCTACTTTTGAATACTTTTCAGACAATTAATTTTATGAATAAGTTGAATGAATAAATTGAAGAATAAATATTTAGGAAGAAACGATTTTTTTAGGAGAATGTTAAAAATTGCAGGTCTTTCTTAAAATATCGGCATTGTAAAAAATGGAGCGCAACCTTGAGGTCATTTTCACCTCATTGACATGTTTCGTAACACGAATTTCATCCTCATTGTATTATATCTCGAGACGAAACTATTTTTTCGAGAAAAAATGGAAAAATGTAACAGGTTGCGGAGGAAGGATTCGATGTGGAGTTTTCTTAAGGAAAAAAAGGGTCTCGTTTGTGTTGACCGACCAAAACGTAATCCCTACCAATAAACCAATTAGGGTCACTTCTGGAACTTCCGCACTGGCTTTTTGACCATTTGAGAAGATTTCTCCAGATTTTAGGGAAGATGTGCTCTTCTTTCATGGAATTTATTTTTACGAAAAACACGTTTCTAATCGGGAGGGTCTGACATTTATGACGAAGTTCTTTTAAGTTTTATTAGGTTGAAAAATGTCTGCTTTCAGTAATGACGAAATATCTTTTACTGAAAAGAGAAACTCTTTTGAAAATTCAGGTTTCCTCTGCCTTCATTATAAGATTAGTAGTTATATTAATGTTATTGAATCGCAAAATAATTATTGTCAATTAAATAAATTAAATAACAAACATAATTATATCTTCCATAAAATCGATTAATTAGAAATATTCAATAATGATAATTGGAAAATGAGTACTTTCATTCCATGAGTAATATTTTAATAATGTAATACATAATAGAATGTTATATTTAACGATTTTACAGAAAATACGATATAATGTCTATGTTTATGGTTTGTACAAGTAATTTCTGTATTTTATTATGTTCGCATAATTTGACATTGATTTTGAGCGGTAAAATGACAAAGTGGGCTTTTATCGAGAACTCTAAAAGTTTATGAACTATATAAAAAAAATAGTCTATAATAATTATTAAAAAATAATCGAGTATTTAAGAGGTATATCATAAACTAAACCACATTATATTTAACTTACAAATTATAGAGCTATTCATATTTTCTTGTTTAATTTTATAGCTCTATTTTTATTTTAAGACTACCGAAATTGGGGAATAAAATTAATTCCAAGATTGGGAAGGGGGTTTGGGAAAAGCGGTTGGGAAACGACGATTTTGGAAATGTAGGAAAATTAGAACAGAGATTTGAAAAGGGGAAAGAAAATATTTGGAAGCAATTGAGAGGAAGGGGATGGGAAAAGAGATCATAAATCGATTTGTAAAAGGTGAGGGGGGATTAAAAAATATTTCGATATTTGAAAAGTGGATGGGAAAAATGGTTGGGAAAAAGATTCCTGACCAGTAGATGAGAAAAAGATATTTAGAAACAGAGTTTGGAAATAGTGAGTAAAAAAAGGGCTTTGGAGGGCCGAAGGTGGGGGGAATAAAAAAGAAAGTATGAAAAAAAAGAATGTGTTTGTAAAAGGGTTTTGGAAAATTGTCACA
Source organism: Synergus japonicus (assembly GCA_900474275.1). NCBI lineage: Eukaryota > Metazoa > Arthropoda > Insecta > Hymenoptera > Cynipidae > Synergus > Synergus japonicus. Next base: position 50,031 of record UCOH01005988.1, read on the forward strand.
GATTTAAATTTAGAGAATGCTGTGCAGTAATGTCCTGGAATTCGAATGAGTAATCACGACCGTCGTTTCGTCGACTTGAGGGTGGGCGTCGTGGCTCATCGCGGGAAAAGGGGTGTAAAGAAGATGTGACGAGCAGATGAGGAGCAGTTGAAGGGTGAGTTGAAATTGAGGTATGAGGTGAAGGAACAGCAAAAGGCGAGGCAAAAGGGAATGAGGACAGTCAGGGATTTAGCTTGAACGAGGGACGGGACATTCCAGAGCCTGAATTGCACGTTTCTCTCTGAAACTCTGCGCTCGCTATCTCTACAGCTTCAACTTAATAGCGCCCTCGTTGCGAGCTTCGACAACGATAAGAGATACCGTGATCTTCCAGCATCCTGCATGCATCTCTCCTAGTTAAGCTTCTTCTCTTTCGCTTTGTTTTCACACCCAGATTGCAAAACTCCTATTTTAGAGGAGTCAATAAAGCGAATCTGAGATCTTCTATGGTTTTATAAGAATGAAAGTCATATCTTATAAAAATGTTCCAGTATGCTACATTTTTCAAGGAGAAAGTCGAATCCCTTTCGCAAGGACCTTTTTATAGAATAAAATGCAAATTTACATTCGTGATGGTCCCTTTTGAAGCTGGGAGGCAGCAATGATTTTTTTTTTCATCAGGGGAGATAAGAATTCTCCTGCTATTTTCAGGTCGTACTGAGAAATAAGATCGAGATATATTTAGTGTCCCCGCGTTCACGTATGTCAGTTGAATCCGAAAGGAAGCTGAGCTTTCAGAGGTTTCTCGAAGTGCGCTTCCTGAGCACCGCTCACAAAGCGACTTCCGTTATTTTACGACTTTTCCGTCCCTTCCTTCATCCTCTCGTATCATCTTCTCCTCGTCATTCGTTCCTTATGTCATGAATTTAAGTATCGGAGTCTGAAACGTTAGATTTAGCTGGTTGCGAAAAACTTGTTTATTTCGTTCAGAATTCTTTCTGTGACGTAATAAAGACGTTTTTATTTTGAATTAGAGTTTATTGATTAATCAGTTTGCAAAGTGTTGATGAGAATAATAGATGAGGATACAATTTTCTATAATGACTTTATTAACCCTGTTATTCTTCTTTCTTTAAAATTATATTGGCTTTTACAGACCAACTGTCTCGTAAAAGTATGAAAACTTTTCCGGCACTGATTTTTCACCATAAAGCCTTTTCTCAGAACCATAAAGACTCACCATAAACATACCTCGTACAATAACGAAATATTCTATAGAGTTTAGACTATGTGGAGCATTCCAAAACACCCTAACAAAGTTGCAAAGTAGAAATTGTATAAGAAAAAGAATCCTAAAGAATAATTTACGACACTCCTCGTCAATTACACTAAACGACGAAAGCAAATTTCGAGCTATAGAATTCAATGAATAAACGTGATAACTAAATCTCGTTTTAAAAATCTATCAGCAGCTTTATAGTTACAGCTACATTATATCGCGCAGCTATAATTCACGCACGAATAACTTCTTCTTGCATGAAGAGTTTCCAAGGGTGGAGACAGAAGTCTGACGAGAAAAAATATGAAATTTATTAGGGCGCGCATGTCGCGTCGATATAAAGAGCTGAAATAGTAAAAAGACTCTTTACTTCGTCGCTGGTACTTGTGGAACCAAAGAAACCGACAACCCTCCGTGGAAAACGGAACATTCGTTCTAGTCTGCGACGCTAATATCCGGACCAACCCCTTATGAACCATTAATTTCGACCCTGTGCACACAAACATGGCGAACGCATCCCTCGAGAGACGCCGCCCTAAATATGCACGAGAGGGACGACATTTTTGGTCGATCGAGTTTAAGAGAATTAGTGAATAAAGTGACCGTTGAAGATGTTAAAAAATGAATGAATATATAATATATTATTATAGACATGGCGAATAATGAAATTTTGTAAAAATTGAGAATGATAATGATTGAATTTCGACGTTCCTGAAGGACCCACCCTTATGAGAACTCCGGAACTTTGTTCGTCCCCTTCTTCAGAAAAGTAATATCCCTCTAACGAGACACATAGTCACGTTCATTTTACGTGCGAGCGTTCAAACACAAATCTAAACCCTCTCGCAAAATGTGCACAAACTGATAGTTAAGATTTCGCAGGACGTCGGACGGTTTCTCATAAATTAGAAGACAAATCATCAGATACAACTATATCAAACCTAATTGGTGTCAGCAACCCTCTTTCGAGCCGTTCTGTATGTTCGGGGTGGGTTGGGTATATTTCAAGTTATAACTATAAAAGCGGCCGTCAAGCATAATAAACCCGACCCGTTAATGGTATCGCTAATAGAATCATTTCTGGTACTGGATCCTCCCAGAACTAAGTACCAAAGGAGGGAAGTATTTCGTGTATGACAACCCTAAAAAATTGTCCATATTTAATATTTGTTAAGGATCCTCCCTTGAAGGATACCTTAACAATAAACCATAACACTACTACCTCCCCCTGATTTATTGTGTAACTCATTAATTGTAACTTTATTTTAATTTTAATTTAAAGTTGTTGATAATATTTAGAATTTAGAGGAAAACCTTCGATATTCCTTGAAAAACTTTCGAGCTTTTTAAAGTAATTACCACCTCGCGTGTCTTTTCTATTCCTAAACAATTTTTAAAAATACGTTGAGCTTTTTTCGTGTATCGCTTTGGGGTCGTAAATGATGACCATTCACATAAAAAAGCATGATAAATATATAAATAGGACCACGCCTTTCAACAATTTCTAGATTAAAGCATGTGACACATTTTTAAGATAGACTTTTGTGATCAGAACTTATTTAATTCCTCTTTTCTAATTTAAATACAATTTTCCTCTTCTCGACTGACTCTCTAAATCTGAATTAGCCATAAGTTACTAACGAAATAGTGCCAAATCGTTTACTAATACACTTTAGTAAGAATTTTTACTATAAATTAGTTAAAAATTACTAATTCATAGTAAAAAAAGTACTAATTCAGTTAGTAACACTGTAAAAAAAAACTTCAATTACTTTAGTTGAAATTTTTTACAATTACCGTAGCTGAATGAATATTCAATCAAAAGTAGTTGAATTTTCAACAAAATAATTGTATTTTCAATCACAGTAAATGAAAAATGCTTGAATTTTCAATATATTTCTAACAGTGAACAGTAAATAAATCAATTAGTGAGCCTTACTAAATGAATTAGTACTATTTTGCTGTCAATTAGTAGTTTTTAACTAATTGATAGTAAAAATGCTTACTAAAGTGTATTAGTAAACGATTTGGCACTATTTCGTTAGTAACTTATGACTAATTCAGATTTAGAGAGTAGGATGTAATTCATTCATATCTTATTTAAATATATACATGATAGACTCAGAAAAATGTGAATAAAATTATTTCTTCAGTCTTGAAGTTTCTGATTTAAGGATACCTCGTTTCTTCTTATTTCTTGAAGATGTTTGAAAGGATTTACAACGAACGTGTCAGATAGAGAGAGTGCCTAATTTATGCAGGTATGCAAAAGGCTTTTGAACAAATCCCTGGCTGATATATATATATATATATGTATATATATCGTAGAATGACCATGTTATAGCAACGACGTAGGCGTGTTGGGGATGAGCTGCGTCGTAGTTGTAAAGAGGCAACGACGATATCCTCGGCCATTAAAATATCCTCTGGTATCAGCAACAATGTGGGCATCTACGACGTCTTGTAAGTAATAATCTATTGCTACGAAAAATGTTCTTCTAAAAACCAGAAAGCAAAAATTGTACATTTATTTATTCCAGAAAACTTTTAATAATAAACATTATGATCAGAAATCTCACAGAAGTAACAGAAATATTCTGAAATCATCAAATCATTAGTGTCGTGAAGTAATTGAAATATTTTGGTCTATAAATTATTACGACCTTATATTTGAACTAAATCAATTGAGAAAATAAGACTCGATACAATGATCATAACTTGATTGCTTAAAAAGTGAAGAGAACAATTTGTATCAGTTTTTAGCGCGCTTGCAAACATAAAATAAGTTTATGAGTTGAAAATATTAGAATGCTAAAGTTTAACGTTCTTTTCCGCCTTGAAAACAGATCAAATAATTAAAATTTTATTTCCATCATTTTAGGGGTACAGTGCCCTCGGGAGTTTGCCTTCATAGCGAGCCCATTACGAAACGGTGTGCGAATTGAAAATTGCCTTCCTGCTCAAAATAAGTTAAGTGCGCGTGCTCACACGTATAAGGGAATAAACACTTTGTACCCATAATTACGTGAGAAGAAAAGTGCTTATACACGAGTATTACAGCCAGTTTTGGTATTCGGTTACGCGCGTCGGTGCCGAGAGGCATCACAGAAATCGCCGCTCGTCGACGCTCTTGCGGATAATCGCACCTATATAAAGAGAAGTTGTGGCTCACGGTCGGCTCTTAAACGTTACTATAATCACGTATGTCGAGCAAAAGCAAAAAAGAGAAAAGAAATGTTAATTCACTCTTTGGTGAAAGGAACTAATAAAGCGAATTCAATTTTACTTCCCTTTCAATTGTAGTGCTCGTGCAGAAACCGACTTGGGCCAGATCGGTAAATAATGTTGTCTTGCATATAGACTATTTCTTAATAGGTAGAAAAAGCAAGAAATCAGAAGAAAGTGAAAAAAGAGGTTTTGCGATGGAGAAAAAAAAATCTTGGGAGAAAATATAGTATGGTTCTTGAAAGAAAGTAGCGGAAGCTGTGAGAGAAACGGGAAAAGATGGATGGAGGGTTGGGGGGGGGATAATGGATGAAGGGGTGAAAGAGAAGAGCGAGCTTTATTTTATTTTAATGGCGTCGTAAACTGACAGAAGCTGCCATGCTACCAAGAATCAGTTCGTCATTCAAACGCAGAACTGTCAAGAATGCTCGGAGGATTTTGCTTCATCCCTTATTCATGGGAGATTATGATTCCACCTTCTCCTGCTTGAAATCTTCTGAAAGGCAGGACTCCTCTTTTATCTGTATCCTCAGAGCTCACATCAAAATGTAAGGTACATTCTCGCATGTAATATAAGTCTAGAACTTTATAAGTAGAACTTTTTGTTAAAAATTAAAAGAAACTTGCCATTAAAAGTGACCAGACGTCTCCGTTTTCTAGTAAAATGTCCCTGTTTTGTTCGAACGTAATTTACCATTTCTTCATTCAGAATTTATCTCTTGAAATAATTTTTAGTACACAAACTGTCTCTATATACACAACATTTTAGGCTTTGTGTCCTCTATGGTCCTCTATATAGAATAATCTCCTCTAAAATCTCTAGATGAAATAAAAGTGATTCACCGTGCAGTCTACTAATTTCTACGGATTCGTTGCATTGATTTACTGCAGTCGTAATCGGTGAAGCTCTGGCACCGAGATCGAATCTGTGCGTTGAAACAGAGGCAGGAAGGGGTTTGTGGCTCGTACGAGTAGAAAATGTATATATGTATAGTACTATATAGACTATATAGACTCTATGGAGGTGCATCCCCCGCAGAGGGGGTTGACGTGTGGTTATTTATGTTCCATAGCTTGCAATTCACCCCCTGATGCCAGTCCTGGCAGGGCTTCCTCGTTTCTCTCTTCCTCACTCCTATATATATATATATGTATATATATATTTCTCTCCCTCTCACTCTCTCTTTCTCTACACCCCCCCTCCCTCCTCTTTACTCCTCCCTCTCTCAACAGGCGTAAACCATCCCCCTTCCCCTTCTATGGTTCAGTTCGCCATCCTCTCCCAATCCTGCCCTTGCTCACCCTTACTCGCCCAGTCGCCCTTCCCCAATCATGGGTTCCATGGTTCCGGTTCGTAACAGCGTAGCGAAGCATCGGAGCGAAAACGCGTATCATCGACCCGGACCAGGCTCACAGCCTCCGCCTACAAACTCGACCCATCGAGAATACCGTCGGCAGCTCGTCGTCAAAGGACTGTTTCTGAACGTTAAATTTACGATCTCGACTCGTTTATCAATTTTTCCTGAAAGTGGAGGATTTTCAAAGATCTGTTATTCCTTTTTTAGAGAGAGAAATACGAGGATTTATGTTTAATAGGATCACTCGAAAAATATAAAGTACCTTTGATTTTTGGGGACGCCCCCCAAAATAGCTTCCATTTGGTGAAAAAATAACTGTGTTTTCCTCAAAATTTTTTGAACGAGGTATTTCGGATCCTACGGCGGTTCAATCTTTAATTTTGAGTAATTTTATTAAGGAAATAAAAGAGATTGTTGATATGGGATTTTATACGGTGAAGGAATTTTATGTAATTTATATAAGTATTTGAAGAAATTTACAAGTAAAACGTTCCGTTAAATCGAGAGTACTTTTTGTTGAAGCATCGAAAGAACATTTGGTTGCACGAATGTTATTTTCTCAGCGTAGGTTGAGAGAATTGCAGAATTAGGTCCAGAGAGCGGGAAAATCGATTGAAAACTCATTAGAAAAAAGAACTCGGGAAGACTTAATGACTCGGGTAATTCGGTAGATTTTTAGAGACCTTTCCGAAGTGCCTCGTAATCCAGATCGTATCCTGGCAGGAAATTCGGTTTCTTCCCAGCAGTCAGCCGATTCCATTGTTGATCGTCTCAAACCTGTCCTGAGTACGAACATAAAATAGAACCATGAAAGAAATTATGGGTTTGTCATTGATATATCTCAAAATCACGTTATTACTCTAATCAATTAAATCTAACTCCAATCAATTTTTTCGTGCATTTAAAAATATATACAGTGAAAATATATTGTAAACGATAAATTAGAATTTCAAATAAAATTACAATTTATTCTCTTACATTATAAAATAGGGTCACTAAATGTATTGAATCAAATGAATTTCATTATCATCCATTACTTGTAATTAATAAATATATAATTAATGTATAATTAATATATAATTAATAATGTAATTAAATATCATTAACTTTATTAATATTAAAATTATCGTTCTGAGTCTACAACAGATACTTTCCCGAAAAGCACAAAATGTTTAAATACAAGATGAAGGAGTCTCATCGGAAATCAAAATTTGCAATTGTGACATTTAGACGCTCGTGAACATCTCCTGAGGGAGTCGATGATGTTGTGTTATGGTTTATCCGGCTTAGTCCATTGCTAATTAAACACGCAGACATAACGGCATTAACTAGCGACCTCTAGGACTAGAACGAGGATCCAGACGTATATATAGTATGGGAATACGACGGAATTGTGAGTCCAGTGGGAAATTGTAAAGCTGGGATGCTGGTAGTTGCGAAGAAGATAACTCTTTTATGCGCCATCCAACTTCTGGCCGCGTTAACGTTTTTACCTAAATGCCGGTTCCCTCTTTCGCGACAGATTGTTCATGTCAAGTCTAAGAAGCTAGAAAACCTATTTTTAAAACAAAGTCTATTTCATGCACTCAGAAATCTTCCTAAATAAATTCCACAAAATATCTTTCAAAGTATTTCAAATTGAATATAATTAATTGTATCCATGTGAATCCGAAAAGCCTTTAAAATTATATAGGTACCAGTTTTATTCTAATATTCAGAAATTACATAAAATGTAATCAAATGCACTTGTCTTGAAATCGAAATAAATTGATATCAAGGACCCAGACAGTCCGATCTCGCGAGTATTTTCACAAAATGTCCCATAAACTACATTTTTGTCATATTTTACGCAAGACAAGAGTGCAAGCTGGAAAAATATTTCTTGCGCGTAATTTTAGAGCCCTAGATATAATTTACAGGGGATATAAAAAACAAGACCGTAAAAGTAGTATCTCCAAATCAGGCTACTTTATCATGAGAGAGTTACTTCAGAAGCTGCACAAATACCATAAAATAAAATACTTTTCGTAACAACATCAATCTTTTGTTCTCTATGCTGTTAAAAGAGGAGCATCCCCAGAAAAGGAGGTCGATGAAGGCTAGTCTTATCCGGTAGCAACGACAAAATGTTATCGTCGGAGGCGCTTTCGTCAGCGCTCTTGGCCATGAAATTGAAAAAGTTGCCAAGGTCTGAAACACCTAGAGCGTCAGCGTTGGCAGGAGAGCGGCCATAGAGCTCTGTAATTTGCCTTCATAAAAGCTAACCAAGACTTAAAAACTCGAGACTGTCGAAGGGAATAAAGTTAGCCCACCGTGAATTTATTTTCCATTTAGTTACGAGAAAATTGCGTACCTCGCGTCCATATACTGTGTAGTTAGGTACGTGGTTGTACCTAACAACATCCCGATCGTGAATCCTGTATTTTATGTGCGCACGAGGGACCAACAACGTATCTTCGTCTCCACCTCCATATTCGGTTGGTTCATGCATTCATGTGTGAATAAGTATGGCTTGCACATCTTCGATGGCGTGATGCTCTCAAAAATGGCGCTTTTTCGTTATTTACTCAATAACAATATTGTACAAAATTTCTTTGGGAATTTTCCCTAAAATTGTTGGGACGCTGATGGGATTTATAGAATTTTAAGGATTTTTAACGGGTTTAGTCAGATTTCCTGGTATTTTACGATTAGGTTGAAGTTTCAGACGTCTAGGAAAACGAAGTTTTGTTATTTTTGTATTTTTTATAGTTATTAGATTAAGAATAGCAAAATAAAAGAGTTTCAAAGGAACTTCAAAGAAGTTTAAGAGATTATCAAGAGATTTTAAGCAACTTAAAGGATTTTCTGAAGTGTTTAAAATGATTTAAGGATATTCAAGAGATTTCACAAGATTTCTAGATATTTTAAGGGATTTTATCAGAGTTTAAGTGATTTTAAGGAATTCCAAGGAATTGATTCTAATATAGACGAAATAGAATGAAATCTCAAACTGTAAAAAAAAACTTCAATTACTTTAGTTGAAGTTTTTTACAATTACCGTAGCTGAATGAATATTCAATCAAAAGTAGTTGAATTTTCAACAAAATAGTTGAATATTCAATCGAAAATTGTTGAAGTTTCAACAAAATAGTTGAATTTTCAATCACAGTAAATGAAAAATGGTTGAATTTTCAATATATTTCTAACAGTGCATATAATATTTTTAAATTATTTGAAATTCTTTAAAATCGTTTGTAATATTTTTAAATTCCATGGAGTTCATTAAAATCTCTTGAAATTTCTTTTAATGGTTTGAAATATTCCAGAATTCCATGGAGTTCATTAAAATCAATAAAATATAGACGAAATAGAATGAAATCCCATATGTAATATTTGTAAATTACTTGAAATTTCTAAAAATCGTTTGTAATATTTTAAAATTCCATGGAGTTAATTAAAATCTCTTGAAATTGTTTGAAATATTCCAAAATTCCATGCAGTTCATTAAAATCTCTTAACATTTTTTTAAATCTCGTGAAGAATCTTGAAAGCTCTTAAATAAGTCCCTTCAAATTTATCAAAGTTTCTAAAATTCCTGAAAATTAGACGAAATGGAGTTCATTAAAATCAATAAAATATAGACGAAATAAAATGAAATCCCATATTTAATATTTGTAAATTATTTGAAATTTTTAAAAATCGTTTGTAATATTCCAAAATTCCATGGAGTTCATTAAAATCTCTTAAAATTTTTTGAAATCTCGTAAAGAATCTTGAAAGCTCTTAAATAAGTCCCTTCAAATTTATCAAAGTTTCTAAAATTCCTGAAAATTACACGAAATCGCATAAGATCCTTCAATATTTCTGAAAATCCCAATTTGAAAAAAAAATCCTTGAAATTCTGAAAAAGTCCTCAAAATTACTTAAAACCTTTTGCAATCCTTTAAAGTCCCCTAAAAATTCTTTTAAATTTCAAGAAAGCTCTTAAAATTTCCAACAACGCTGGGTAAATTTCTGCCAGTCAATAAATAAAAATTTTGGGCTTTGGAAACCGTAGAAACATTTAAAAAAATATTTTTATTCCATTGAATATAAAAATACAAAATCGTCAGATTTAGAAGTCTGAAACTCCAAACATTTTACGCAATTTTTGGAATAATTTCAAGGAATTTTACATTGTTGGGGATTTTAGAAAACTTTATCCAATTTTATGATATCTAGTTATATTTCGCAGGAAATTTTAAGGGATCTAACGATATTTAATATGATTTAAAATTTTTAAGTAGATTTGAGGACTTTTATGGAATTTTAAAAGATTTTTACATGATGCACGTGTATCATTAATTTGAATGCAGAAAAGTGAATCGGTTATTGATACTATTCAAGATTCCCGGGAATTGAAGGAACATATGTCCTGGGGTTGAGATTTGAGAGTATCAACAGAATGTGAAGTGCTCTCGGAGGCAATCTTGACACGTTAGTGAAAGGGTACACTTATCTTACGGACTTACGTACATTTCGAGCACCATACCAAGGGAAAATCATCGTCGGACCGTCGGACAATTCCACTTTACGAGGACGCATAAAATCGTAAACACAGGTCGTAAAGCCCGAATGAACGTTACCGAATATTTGTCATTTGAATGACAGTGGACGCCATGGAGCTCGTGAAAATCGATCCAGTCATCATCGTCAATGATTCCATTATTTATTTCCTCAAACCATCATTATGCCTTATACGCAAGAGATACGTACAACCTCCATAGAAGAGCTACCACGGGCGGTTAGGGGTAAGATTTCCGAGAAATAGGGGGCTCCACTCCTGCACGTCGAGCTCAGAAATTGCGCGTATGTGCGAAATGTGTGTTTTGGTACGAAACCTCTATAGAAGAGCACGCGGCCAGCGGCAATAGAAAAACCGAGTATGTGCGAAATGTATGTTTTGGTACGCAACCTCTATAGAAGAGCACGCGACCGGCGGGAATAGAATAACCGAAAAAGCAAGTTCTTAGAATCAAAATAAATGTATAATAGGGAGCTCTAAAAATTACTCTAAATATATTTAAAATTTGAAAACTTTTTTGCATATAATATATCTAAAAATAAAACTCAGAATATTTCAACATTAAAAATTTTAAGATTCTATACATATTTCCATTTTTAAGCGGTGGATATAAATACAATATGTACATATTACATTTAAATTTAAACTGCAATTATAATTTTCTTTTTTTAAAACTTTTCGTAAAGCTTTATTTTTATAAAACTTTTAAGAAAACCGATTATATATATATATATATAAATACACAAATTATTGTATGCAAATTAGCAAAATAATTTAATAAAAGCAGTTTCAATGAGAAAAAAACTGAAATTAAGCTGCGCTCGGCTGCTGCTCTCTTATGGAGGTTTGCGCCCAATTCTCGAGGCCGCCTAAGTAGGGTTAGTAGTGGGGGAAGCATCCGAGCTCGTCAAGGCCATTGGCTCTCTTATAGAGGGTCCTACTATGGAGGTTGTATTGTACTCACTTCCATCGTCAATCGGATTTACTGCCAATTGTTTTGAAATAAAAATGTACTTTCTAACTTAATCTTCCTTCATAAAATACAAAGTAGGAAACCCTTACGAAAGATTCTGATTGAAAAAATTCTATCCATTTGAATCCAATTTATTCCGAAATTTGTGTCCGATCCATTCAGTTTCATTCCTATCCTAAAGAATTTGATCTAATCCGATGTGGAGTGAAGTTATTGTTGATTGCGGATTAGAAAGGATTGAAAAGTTGTTCGAAATGATCTTATATTTATTTGAATTGAATTTGGAGTTAACGCAGGGATTAAAAAGAATTGAAAGTAGCTCTTAAGTTATATCATACGATCTCCTTTGACATCACATAAGCGGTACGAATTTATTTGTTGATCTTGTCATTGAGGTCGGAGCAATCTTGGCTGGCTGGACCAGATTTTGGCAATCATAATCACCAGCTGTGTCTCGAAGGAACTAGACGTGTTGGACAAATAAATGAAAACCCCTTGTTCACATATTTAGACGTGTGAAACTGTGAAGTAAACTGGATTATTTTCTTATTCTGCTTAGACTAAATTTAGGGATTCTAAATTGAATGAAACTGGGATAAGAGAGTTTCCCTGGAACTCACTTTAATTCAGGGAATTTTAAAAATATTTTGAAGGGTCTTTTGATGAGATGGATATGAGTTTTAAGCTTTAAATTAGCTTCACATAAACACTGAGTCTTTTTTTAGAATTCTAGATTAATGGTTTTCCGATTTAGGTGCTCATTTTTCAAATTTGATTTTTCTCTTAACAATTTTCTTTGATTCAGAAATTTTAAAGAGATTTTATGGGGTTTTGTTGAATTGCAAAAGATTCCAAGTCGTTTTAAAAATAATTCAACAAGTCAGTATTTTACAACTTTATAAAAGTTGTATACAGATAGTTTACAGAATTTTTCATTTAACCAAACATGATTCTCTGTAAAAATTACAGAAAAATACATGTAAACTCCTTTTTATCTATATTTGTTTGTAAAATATTGATAAAATGTCTTCTTAAAAAAGATCCAGTTTTATTATCCACTTTTCCGACAAATCTGCTCCCTAAGTGAGAAAATTGTCTTTCACTGTTCACATCCATTTGAAATCTGGTTAAATCACTTCAAATCTCTTGAAATCTTTTTAAATCCCTTCAAATTTCTAGAATTTTATTGAAATCGCTAGAAATCTATGAACATTTCTAAACACCTTAAAATTTTAGAATTCTTTTAAAATCTGTTTTAAATTACTGTTTTAATTTAATGTTTTAATTTACGGTTTAAAATTTTTTGGTATTCACTTGAAATCACTTAAAACCTCATAAAATCATTTTAAAAACCCTTGAAATAATTTCAAGTCACTCTAACTATTTTGATAACTAAACTCTCTAGAATTCTTTTAAAATCCCTGAAAATCCCCAGAAATCTCCTGAAATTAGTTTCAGTCCCTTAAAATCACTTAAAACCATCATTTAAAATATTTTGAAATCCAGTTGACTTCAAATCTCTTAAAATGTCGTTACATCCCTCATTTTCAGAATTCTTTTGAAATTGTCCACTCAAAAAAATATCTGATTAAGGTAACCAGAATAATGATTAAATATGCCTTTAGTATTTTTTCTGATTGATTTAACCAGAATTTTGGTTACATGATTCTCATTGCCAGTAAACATACACTGAGAAAAAGGTTTGGTTTGGACAACAAAATAATTTTGTTGGTATTTATGCAACAAAATTTTTTTGTTGGCTCAACCAAATTATTGTTGGGTCAAGAAAACGTTTTGTTAAACCAACAAATCGCTTGGTTGAACTAAGAAAAATTTATTTCAACCAACAAAACATATTTTGTTGCATAAAATATTTTTCTGAGTGTAACAGAAAAATACACGCAAAATCTTCTTCACCCGTATCTTTACCCGGTGGATAAAAAATTGAAAGAAGTTTTTGTCCAAAAAACGTTGGACATTTTTTGAGCTGACATAGGACGTTTTTAGGACATTTTTAGGACATTCGAAAAACTTCATTCAATTTTTTACTCACTGGGTATTCCTTAAATTTCGCTAAAAACTGTCTTTCAGAAAAGACCGAGTTTTATCCACTTTTCCTATAAATCTGTCCCCCTATGAGAAGATTTTCCTGCGCATCCATCGAAGTGCATAGAAATCCCCTTTTCCTCATATTTATTTCCAAGCACGTACATCATAGATTGTCGTACGTGCATAGGTGGATCGTTATAAACCGCGGTCGACGTGGTTTGTCCATTCACTGAGTGCGTGCAGGGGTAGATTTTCCTCCCTTATCGAGTTGCGAGGGAGTGGCTTGTACCAATCACGACGACGGTGCGGAAGGACAAAATGGAACGCGCGGGCGCGAAAACGAACTGCCGGCTTCGGGGGTGGCTTGGCATCCGTCGAGGCCTGGACCTGGGGGATGAAATTGAGAGACGGAAAATGCGACGAAGCCGCTTGCGCAACGTCGGAACGACGCCGACGCGAAGCCGGCTCGAAGGACCCGGAACCAGGTCCTTGCTCGCCCTCGCCCCCATTTCAAATTGACGTTTCAAGACCGACGAGACTTTTACTTATGGCGAGGCACTTCACCCTCCGCAACCGACGGACGAGCCAGTAAACTACCTTTAACCACTTTTTCACACCGCGAAGACGATTTCCGCCGTTACGTCGTCCAGTTCCTCCGATGCCAAAAAAGTACTGAAGAAGCTGCATCGCGGGCTAAGAAAAAGAGGGCAGAAGCGTCCTTTCCGGTCGGTTTCCAGTCCGAGTCGCCGACGGTGAGTAGCGAACCTGAATAAACAGTGGCCTAGATTTTTAGAAACTTTTTTCTCGGAAGGTTTTAAGGTTCATTCTTCATTTTTATGCCTTGTGTTATGGAACTTTTTGAAAGAGATATGTGGACTTTTTTTGAATATCGGTGGGTTTTCGGTTTGCAGAGAGGGGAAAGGGATTTTTGTAGCGATTGTTATTTTTATTTAAGGGCAGTGGCAAAAGGGGTGGTTTTTGATAGGAATAATTTACAAAAATAGGTAATGATTGTTTGTAAAGCATATGAGAAGTATTCGCTTTTTTTTTAGTTATGTCAAAGCATCTAAAGTTATTTTTTGCAAATCTGAAGATATTGAGGGAGTAAATTCATAACATTATCTGAATTTAAGAATCAGGATTATTTTACGAACGAAAATATTAAATTAAATTATGACAATTCTGTAAAACAGTATTGAAAATCTAGAAAAAGTTTATCGAGAGGATTATTTTTGAATATTTCAAATAAATCTATAAAAACCGTTGGTTACTTCGTCCTCAAGTTATTTAAAAATTTCCATTTCTATATTTTTAGAAATAAAGGCAAAATGGCATGTAAAATTTGAAAATTAAGTAATCTAAGTGTATAGACGTTATAGTGAATATTGGAATTCTAAAGTCCTTTAAATCACGTACATCTGTTGAAAAATCACTATATGTACTGAATTCACGGGCGCGTTACTTTTAATGGTAAATAACATCAGGACGTAAACATGTTTCGTTAGTGTTATCTTTGAGGGAATAAAATCGAAAAGCGAGGTCAATATTCTGAACTGCAAGTATCCTTTACGACTCGAAGGTTATTTATACATCTTATAGATGAACTTTAAATGACTTTTGCAAAGTTCAAGCAAAGTTGAGGCGAAATAAAACTAGACATTTAAATAAAAGCTTTTTTAACTTCAAATTCTTACATTCGAATTGATAGAATTTATAAAGTTCATTTTATGCACAACTTTTTCAAAGTCATTAAACTGCAAGTTTTTCTATCCATTCATTTGAAATTTGAAATATTTATAATACTTATTTATTGTATAAGTTATAAGAAAAAATCGGTACCTACATCTACCATAGAATGTAATAAGCAAAGACTCAAATTTTTTCGACCAGAAAATGTCGTAAAAAGAATTATGGACTATAAACAAGTTTTTTTTCGAGAATTTTAATGGGTCTGTTAATATGATCTTTTAATTTGAAACAGTAGGTCACGTGCTTTTTGAGGTCGTAAAACTTTTTAACGAGATAACAGTACTATAAGTCTAAAAAATGGGGTGAATATAAATGATCAGAAAAAATCCTGACCCAATTTTTTACATTAACTGATCTTTCAGAAAGTAAGTGTATTTTCTTCTTTATGTCGAATTATTTCCTTTATTGTAAATATTTAACTGATTGACAGTTTTCAGTGAAAAATGTGATTGTTGCAAAAAGCTCGAATGATTCAATCCACGAATAGACTATACGAATACCTGGGCGCTGCTTTATATGGCCCAATAATTCGTTATAAAAAACGAATGGCCTCGTTAATTATTATTGGAGTCCAACAAAGTTGCATCCTGATTATGACAGGTGCAGCTACAGTGTTAAATGTACCACACATTACCTAAATTGCTCAAAAGTACTCCATTAATGATAACAAAATGTTTTTACTGCGTGAATGGTTTATCATGATAATTTCACTGGTTTAATCATAAGTGAAAATTAATTTATATCAGCAAACGAAACTGCGTCAATCAAATGAAAATT
Source organism: Synergus japonicus (assembly GCA_900474275.1). NCBI lineage: Eukaryota > Metazoa > Arthropoda > Insecta > Hymenoptera > Cynipidae > Synergus > Synergus japonicus. The sequence continues at coordinate 65,966 of UCOH01005988.1, forward strand.
AAGGACTTATTTAACTAGTAAAATAAAAGCTAAAACTAAAATAAAGCTATTTAGCTTTTTTAGCTACTGAAAATAAAGTCTGCCACAAATAAATAAACATCTCGAGACTAATATTTTTATTTCTTTGTCAATACGTGAAAAACCTTAAGAGAGTACCTGTTCCTCCACTTTAAAAGCTGTTGACTCTTCCAGTTCATATTATGGTTTCCGCGTTTCTTTGACAATGGACTATGACTCGATTTCACTTTACAGTAGCGGTCACTTTACAGTAGTAGTCAGGCTCCAATTTTTTTTCACATGGTTTTCAAACCCGGAAGCATCTAAGGGTTAATGTCGACTTTATGGGACTGGCCTTCACCCAGATTTCTAACAGCTTCCATTTTTTGCACACATTTTATACTTCCTTAATTTGTTCCACCGCTGTAAAACGTTTCCGTCAACATTTCAACCGCAGCCCTTTGTAAACTCGGCTTCTGATACTTACGTGATGAATTAGAGGAGCGAAAACTCGAGGAAATCCCTCTCAAGGATAAAGAAATCTGCTTCTTGTGGGCGCTAAGAGCAAATCTCAAGGTGCTTCCATTTTCGGTTAGATCAGTTCGATTTTAGTTTTCCTTCGAGGCGGTTCTTCTCAGTATTCGAAATTTCATATCTTTTGATATGAAGTTTCCAATATTTAATGTACATTATGAATATTTTATAATATGACAATCTTTTATAATTGAATCTTATATTAATGACTCATCTTTTATTAGTGTTTATGAGATAAATTACACGTGAAATTCTTCTCGATTCTATAAAATTCTCCTTCCTCAAATAAAAACAGTGTCTCGACAGGTGAGAGCGAAACTCCTAGAAATGACACCAGGTGATCTCGCAGGTGAATCAGACATTTCGAAATCGTTAGAAGATTTGAAAGTGACGCAGGAGAAAAAACAGAGAAGGTAAAAAGCAGGTGAATCGGCATAAAGTGACAGGAAACACCGGATCTGAGGTGACGTCGTCCGTCGGCATTTGGCATCGGAGTGTAACGGTCACAATGAACTTGCGCGAGTATGTTAATTGTCAAGTTAAACAGAAATAGGTGCATTAAAACGTTAGCAGGGTCAGTTGTAGTCTGGGTGAGCAGGTAATGCTCGTTCCGTCGCGTGATAACTGCTCGCAAAGTCGCGATGGCTCTTTAAATCAGTCTGGTTATGCTCCGGCTATATTTTTTATATTCAAACGAGAAAACGGCTTGTGACATTGAATTCGCAACCGAATTACTTTTCATATAAACCTTTTAGTAGGTATCATTTGTCAATCACTTTTTGATAAATAATTCTCACTTTCGATAGGTTTAGTGGAATATAAAAGTCGATTCATCAATTGAGTTGCATGAATACATGCATGTTTTTCAAATCTGATCATTTTTATAGGAAGTTGATAGATTTTTAAACAATATCAGGCTTTACAGTACTTATTATCATTAAAAAAGGTGAAAATGGGATTTTTTTATATAGAAGTAAATGAGAGGAAGGTTTTACAAGATTATGAAGTAATCTTAAAGAATTAGAGAAATCAAGACGAATTCAATATTATAAATTCAAAGTGAAATGAAATATCCAATAAAATGACATTAATATAATTTTGAAGGGATTTTAAGTGATTCTATGGAATTTCAAGAAATGTTCAAGGACTTCTACTTATTCTTTTAATTATCCGGAAAAATTTGCTTAAACTGGAGATTACCCAAACTTATCCCATAGGGTTACAATTTTTTGGGGTGGAAATTTGGTGAGCATGAAAAAGGAATGAAGTGCTCTACAAGATTCACTCGACCTGTCGCCTTGGGCCAACGTGAAACAGCATTTGACGTGTCATTTAATAGATCATAAAATGAATTTGAGTATCTCGATAAATATAACAACTCTTGGTAGAGGAATCTCATCTTAATGTGCTCTCGGTAATCGTCTATAAATATGTGCATTACACAAGAATTTCCATGAAATCGTCACTTCTCTCGAAAAAAACGAATTACACTTGTTTCGATCAAATATATTTAATTATTTATTCCTTTTTATAGATGTCAGTCAATTTTTTAGATTGTTAGATACCATGAAGTAATCAAAATTCCCTGAAAACTTGTTCAATGCTTCAATATATTCATTTCGAAAGCCTTTGGCGAATTTCTGAGAATCTCCTTGATTTGACATACAGATGAAATTTTAACGATCCACCAACGGCAATGGAGGAATTTCCGTCAAGTGTTTCGTCAAGAATCTCTCGTAAGAATTTATGATCAACTCCTGGGAAGCTGGGAACTCGACAAGATTTGTATTAATACTTCAGGTCGGAGAACAATGCAAGTGGTTTAACTCTGTATGTGGTCAGACGCAGGGACAAGTCTTATTTATGCTCATGCAAAAAAAAACCTGCTCAATCAAATTTAAGATTTTTTTATAAAAAACCTTGATTATTCGTTTTAAAAGCGATTCATAGTAAAAAATTTAATTTCTAAATATTCAAGAAGCCATAAACTTTTAGATTTCATTTTGAAGATATTTTAACAAGTGGTCTTTCAGTCTTTGGTTACTTACCAGATTACCAGATAATTACCTGATTGGGTATAATTTTAAGTAGGTGCCATTTTGCAGCTCTTGGGGACATGATGAAACGTGATGGGTTGTGCTATACGTAAATTGCAGTTCGTGATTCGAGAAAGAAAGAAACCAGCTCGTATTTTACTCGGAGCGCCGGCACTCCCAAGAAATCACCTATCCCGCGTGAGAAAGGTTCTGGTAAAAGATATCTTGAAAAAATAAACTATTTCGAAAGCTAAGGTTCCAGAGGATGGAACTCAAATTTTAAGGCGAAATAAAACTCTTAAGTATTTTAAAAACTAGACGGATCAAACTTAAATGGAGATACTAATCAAATACTTTTGTTCAATAAAAAGAGATAGGGAAAAGGGAACTTTAAAGGGAAACGTTTTAAAGAGTTAGGGAAACCAGAAAAGGGAAATTTGCATAAGAGAGCAAATTGTCGAGTTTTGAAAAAGTGAAAAAGACAGTGAAGAGAGAGAGCGTGAAATGATGGGATTTATTTGTCAACAGCATGAAAAGATGGCCAATGCAGAAGGCGATAAATAAGCAGTATACCCCGTTTCTGAGGGAAAAATTCAAGCAAAATCAGTTTCCACTGAACGCCTGGTGTTGATGAGTAATTACCCATAACTTTAAAGTATACAGCTTTATCTTTATCCTAAACTGTCACATAATGGTCGTGAGCGTGATTTTTTTATAGCCACTAACGTAATAAAACTAACCCGTCCGCGATAAATTCTTTCAGACGATTAGAGTTTCTGCACTCACATTCCAAATCGAGGATTGCTGTTCACTATCAAATTAAATATATATATCCTAGGGCTTTTTTTGTCGAAATTTACATATTTATCTGGCTTGCAGGGAGGGTCGTTTTTTATTTTCAAGAATTTCGGCATTTATGACATTTAAATTTTAATCTGAATTGTGAAACTTAACATCTTTTGATATTCATCTTGGCGATTTATTTCAAGTTTAAAAATTGACATAAAATCTAGATTTCACATAATAAATAATGAAGAATGAATAATGAATAATGAATATAATGAATACTCGAAAATTCCTGAGAATTCTAAACAATTTCAAAGAAATTATGGAGATTTTCATATTGTAAAGTTAGTTTCCTGTGAAATTCATAACTTTTCTGTCTTCTGCTCAAAACTTTAATTTTAAACGAAATAAAAATTCTTGAAAAGCACCAAAGTCGCAAAGTTTCAAAAGAAATTTCCTGTTCTAAAGAATTGCCCCTTACTAGCCCCAAGAAGTATTTCTTAAGAAGATGTATATCACTGGAAAATTCAAGATGTAAATTTATGAATTGGTACTCGTTTGCTGGTGTTTATGACTCGCCATAAAAGGGAGAAAAACGCCAGTGACGTACAAATTTCTCCCTGTGGACATCGGGAGCCATCATGATCGGGTGGCCATGCCTTTTAAATGAATTTTTGAAAAGCCACACCCTATGGTCGATCCCCTCCGAGGGAGTGGTGAAACTCGTTTGTATCTCTAACTCCAAGCGACGAACTATGGAGTTACAAGCTACAAACTATATATTATAGAGAGCCGGTCGGTGGCCTTCTGTGAGATCCGCTTGCTTCAGGGAGGAGGGTCCAAAGAGGGGCTGAGGCAAATATTTTTAATGACTCGAGCTAAGTGGGCTCATTTTTACGTCCTGGGGGAATACGGTATGCTTTTTGGTATTCTGTAGTTCGAGGCCTCACTGATGGTAATTCAGTGACCCGTAAATTCCTTTTTTCAAAAGGGTCTTGGGCGAATTGCCGACGTCTACACTTCTGGTATCATGTGCCCCCACTTCTAAGACTCTGTCTTGTTCAGTAGAGTAGATAAAGGGGATGCGATGGAGAGTTCGAAATGTCGAGACTTTTAACGACGTACTTCATTCGGATATTAACACTTCAATAAAAGTTAAATTAATACGTAAACATAGACGTAATAATGCGTTTAAATATGACTTTTGAGTGTTGGTATATAGTTAGCTACTCTTGTTTAGATTGGTTTATTGTGTTATTTGTATAGAGAATGTCTGTTTTCCTTTCTTTTCGTTTTTAAGCATAATTTATGTAGATGAGCCCTCAGGCAGATGATTTTCTAATTATGTTTTAGTTGTAGATAATACTCAAAAAGGGACTGACTCCTCTTTAGCTAATAATTTAATGCAGATCATTTGTTTATGTGGGGTCAGTTTAATGACCATTGTGTCACAAAAGGAAGATGCATATGCTTTTTTAATTTAATTGCAGGGCAGCTGGAATACTTTTAAAAGTGAAACCTACTTTTTTAATTAGAGTTTTTATATTTTTTTTAATACTATGACCAACTCCAATGTTGTCAATATATTTCCCTTTTCTTATAAACTCATTCTTAGTACCGAAATTTTAAATAGTTCAATCGCGTGGTGGGGAGATCAGCTAGTTTGTGGCCTGCTCGAAGTTTTCGAACTAAATCTGTCAAAAATTCAATTATTATTGATAATTCCCAAAAAAGAAATGCCTCACACAAATTGTGGATCGCAGAAGATCCAGATTGCAGAAGATCTTGAGAAGTCACAGATTGCCAAAGAAATTCAGCCGATTCTTCCCCCCAAAATGTCTTCAATATCGGCTTAGGGGGAGTTAAACAGAAAAAGAAACCAAAAGAGGGACAGGAAGCGAGATATCGAGGCAAGAGGGTTGGTCCAGCCACCACGGCATCGAGGTGGCAGCGATGGTTCGAAAGGAGGAGAAGTTACTCTTATGGGGAGTAGGGTGGAGGCGGGGGGTGAGGGGGAGAGGAGAAATGGTAACCATGCATCGAGAAGTAGGTTTCAGTGCTCGGTGCGTCCCATCCAGATACCATGAGCCTCGTACGAGCATAGTTGACCATTGTTATGCGCTCGAAAAGCACTCAGAACTTACATTGTTGTAAGCACGCACGCGCGTACGACTTGCTTCTTTTGTGTCCGATATACTGCCGTATATGACGGGTTTCGTGTGCGCATCCTTGCAACAAAAGTGTCCATCGCGCTCCGGGAAGATTTCACCATTTTTTTTAAATCCCTTCAATTTTTGTAGCTCCTCTTCAAAAAGTTTCTCTCGTTTTGTCCGGGATGCTCTTCCTCGATTTCTAATTTTCCAAAGTGTCAAATAATGGAACATTTTCTATAGAAGAAAATTCGATTCGGTCGTGATTTTTAGTTTTTTTTTATTATTAGAGAGAAATTTATGTATTCACTGATATGAAATTCAGTGTGTGAATGTTGTAATAATAATAATAATAATCATAATAATAATGTTGTAGAGATAAAAGACTGATTTTCAAGTGAAAGTGACGGGAATTTTATTTATCTGTGTTATACGGATATCGTATTTAAAAATTAGTTTCTTTTATCTGGTGTCATCGTAAAGTTCGTCACGGATCTGGAAATTTATAAGGTATTATGTGTTAAATGTTATTTTGTATAATAATGTCACTGGTACCAAATAATTCTGTTCAAATTGCAGAAAATTCTGTTAGCTTTGTGTAAAAGCTAACTCTTTGTTGCCTCATTAAAATACTGTACATTTTTTAAGAAAGAACTCCCGAATTAATCATTTTTATATTAGATAAATATTAGATAAATATCAGATAAAGAAAACCGTTGAAAAAACAATTGATATATGGGTTACGAGGTGTTTAAATAGCAATTTAGTAAATTGCAGATCAAGTGGATGCTTTCGGCAATTACAAGCTTCTTTATCGCCAGCGGCTTTTATTGCCCTTAATTTCGAATGAAACAATCAAAGATTTTAGACTGGCTGTGATAAAAGTATCACGCGTTATAAATAACATGCGGCGGCTTCCGAATTAAGTAGATATCGCCGGGAGTACGAGAAAGTTCAAGTTCATGAGTTGTCCTCCGGAATAGGCATCAGCATATGAAACCATTTCTCGCGAAATACATAAAACTCATTACGCATCATCCTGGGTTATATATACTAAATGCACCAAAGTAGAACTCGTAACAGGGTCGCTATTAAAGATATCGGACTACTTTTTTATACTTCAATAAAAGGCAGCCTTTGGATATCGAGGCGCATGAATATGCCCCAAATTATATTTTCCCTAAATTTTATTTTACCGAAAATCAGTTGATCGAATAGCAATTTGCTATAATTTTTATACTTCCGAATTATCGTATGATATAATTTTTACAATTCCGAATTATTATTTAGCATAATTTTAATTTTTCGAATAATCATTTGTCCTAATTTTTACTTTTCCGAATAATTATTCGACATAATTTTCATTTTCCCGAACTGCCATTTGTCATAATTTTTATGATACCGAATTACAGTTTAGCATAATTTTTATTTTTCCGAATGAGCATCTAAACTAAAATTCATTTTACCGAAACACCATCAGTCATAATTCCCATCAGAACGAAATCCCAAGTAACAGAAATTTCATTCTTCCGAAAATGGCGTCCGGCGATTTGATTGGTTGAATAATACCGCGAAATTCAAATCAGCCAATCAAATTGTCGAACGCTATTTTCGAAAGAATGAAATTTCTGTTACTTGGGAGTTCGGTCACATGGGAATTATGAAAAATGGTGTTTCGGTAAAATGAATTTTGGGTTAGATGCTCATTTGGAAAAATAAAAATTATGCTAAACAGTAATTCGGTATTATAAAAATTATGACAAATGGCAGTTCGGGAAAATGAAAATTATGTTGAATGGTTATTTGGAAAAATAAAAATTAGGATAAATGATTATTCGGAGAAATAAAAATTATGCTAAATAATAATTCGGAACTGTAAAAATTATGTCAAATTATAATTCGATAAAATAAAAATTATGTCAAGCGATAATTCGGAAGTATACAAATTATAGCAAATTGCTATTCGATCAACTGATTTTCGGTAAAATAAATTTTAGGGAAAATAGAATTTGGGGCATATTCATGCGCCTCAAAAATTGTCAACAACTTAAAATTTTGGGTTTGTAAGTGTATGTGTAATAGAATAATAAAAATATCATAAACAGAAAGTATAACATTAAGGTACTTTTAATACTATAAGAAGAATATGACTATATTATGCTATTCATCATTTTGCTATTCAGAAAAATGTTTTAATTTTGCGTAACTGTAGATACTGGAAAAATATCTTCTATATAGTTAGGAGCCTACCTTAAAATATTTACAAGGTCATAAAGTTTTCTGTACAATGTACAGAATTTTATATGAAGTTTATATAAAATATAATATCTATCTTCAATTATTTTGTCAGAAGATGTGAGTATAGATAATAGATCACGCAAGTGATAATGTGCGTCTAAATTTAATGGATTATAAGATGCTGATTATTGCGGGATAATGTAATGGGTGAAATAATAGAATTTTATGATTCGCGTCATAAGTATTTACATTGCCTTAAGCACAGAATTACCTCGACAATATGACAAACTGGTCAATTCGCTTTCTGAATCAGGAGCAGGATAATCACGGTATATAATAATAATTACAATTACGAGTAATGTAATAGTGCTCGCTTGTCAAGCTTCATAAAGCTCGGTTATTATTTTGCTCGTAAACACCTGGGTGTTCGTGCAGCAGCACACAACGAATTTCCGCTTTCATTTTCTGAGAATGACGAAACATAAAAATGTGAATGAAAAAAGGCTTCCATTTTAAAAAAGTTAAAATTTCCTTTCACTAGATTATATCTAATAATTGGGATAATAAATTAGATGGGCTTTCACATGAAAATTGATTGAAAATGCTCATTTTTAGAGTAATAAAAAACATCTAAACTCTTTTTTTCAGTTCACAATTGACTGACAATGAGAAATATTTTATTCATTGCATAGTTCGTTCATAAACAGGTTTCCAATCAAAGTTAATTACTCTTTTCAATTAAGAATGAAAACTAAAATTGCTCTGCATAAATTGTCTTTGAAATACATATATCAATATCAATTGTTTTTTATATTATTATTACTATATCTATTTGAACCTGGCCTCTCTAAAAAAAGCATGGTTGATTAAATTTTGTAAATTTAGTAAACTGAGTCATAAATTAAGCCATGTAATAAGTTTACTTAAACATTTCCCTGGAAATCAAAAATTATCAAGCTTAAATTGTTTGAAGAAACACGCGAATTGTAAAATGTATAGATGTATCTAATTTTGAAGCTAAATCAATAAGATCCTGACTGAGCAGAGCGTGGATTTACATGGTAAATACTAAACTTGTCTTATCCGTTTGACACTCGTTAAACAACAAATATTAACATAACGACGAACAAACGAAACCCGCCAATGTTGGATTTGTTTGCCTTGAGCAACAAGAGGGACACAAACTCATTTCCTTTTTGGATCGACGACCTTTTCTATAGTGATTTAACAAATAATCAATTTAATTTCCGATAAAATTCTTTAATTATTAGATTAATAATTAATTATATAACTGATTTTCATTCAAAATTGACGGAATAAATTTTCTACGAAATTTAAATGGACGAATGCTCGTTCTAAATCTAAATTTACATGTATTACAACTACTTCCCTAATGAAAATGCATCATAAAGTATTAATACCACTTAAACTAATTTGACTGGAGACCAATTGACCCCTATATAAACTCCTGGACTTAATCATCTAAAAGCAACATATACTCGAGTAGATATACTGATTATTTGATGAAATTGGAAGATATATGTGTATTTCAGTCTGTGGACGTGGTTTCTTTTTAAATGTTTGTGGTTTTTGATACGAATCCACGTTGGACGGTATCAACTCCTCAGATACACTTCGGCCATGCTGAAATCCATGATGGCCGCTTTCGTCTTTCAGAGGCAAAGCCTCGCCCCATGGAAATCATGCCAATAGCGTCCCACCAACTTCCCATCTATCCCTTCTCAAAACCAGTTATTCCCCTCACAGGGGAATTCCCCTCCTACTCCTTTTGAGTCTCTTTGGCGGCCATCATGGATGACATGCGCGCGCAACTTTCACACCGGGAAGCTGAATGGCAGGACTAGAATTCCAATAGATTCCTCTCATTCTATCAAAAAGAACATTTCTCATTGAAACAAAAAAATGTTGAATCATTTTGTTAATTAAAGCGATTTTTCATAATGATAGATTTTTATGCAAAAATGTTTTCATTGATTTATATTTTATTTATATTTATATTTTATATTTTCTGCAATGGGAAAAGAAGTCATTTCTCGAAATTAGGATGTATACAGTAAATTATACACTAAATTCACTTGTATGTATTTTTATTGCTCACTTTGTTACAATTTTCTGTATATTTTCTGTAATTTTGTAAATTCTTCTGTAATAGAAGATATATTTATTAAATTTTATATCTATAATGAAGATCTTGCTATTAAATACCATTATTACAACTTTGAATAAAGAACGGTGATTTTCTATCAAAAGATGAAAAAAATGAGTTGCCTTGTGAGATACGGGAGTTTCTACTTAAGAAAGCGCCTTTTTCTACTGATCACCGTCGGACTGAACTCGATTTTTCTACTGAAACCTGTTTAATAGGAGTTTCCATGTATTTGAGAAAGATGGGGCGGTGATCGCTCCATCGGGTTTCTTGATGTCCAGACAATGATATGTCCGGAGCGTGCTGCTAAAACATCCATCGGTACAGTAGGATCTCGCAATATCAGCGAAAGTGCATTATTCCACAATCATTATTTATTTATTACAATCGCAAATGAATGTAGTAGGCGTAAATCGAAATTTACACGTCGTACAAATACGTTTTATCGTTACAGTTTACATCTTTTATCGTTCATAAATCTGAACGTTAACAAAGATTACGAGTCTCAAGCGATAAGATCTCCCTTAACCACAGTCATTTCGATACAGTGCTCTTCGCGCTTATTATTACTCCCTCATCAATTAACTGCAAAAATAGCGTCACGTGTTAACTGAACGTAATTCCTGTGCACTGAGGTCGTTGAAAAATTAAGCGTAATGCGAGAATGAATGAAAAATTCAAGGATTCTTAGTTTGGTTGAATTAATTTAATTAATTAAGAGCATATGTTACTTACCATAACGGCAAATTTAACTTTGCGAAATTTGCGTTTGCAATAATAAATATTGTTCACTAAACCATTTGGCAGAAAGGGAGATAAATGGCATAGTTTTAGCAAAAATATTTTATTACTTTTATTGTTTATTGGTATTATTATTCCTAATACTAACAATTTTGGTGAGAATTTACCTAAGGATGATAATAGAATTCGAGTTTTATCTGTCCTTGGTAAAATCCTCCCTTAAAATTCCGTTCCGGATGGTAAGGAAGAATATTTCGAGGGTTGGTATCGAGTATCAACCAACGCTCAAGTCAATAGTTGCAGGTCCTGCCGTGGAAGGTTTCGTGGTGCTGATTCCATATGAACACCTAATCTTAATATTAAAGTAACTTATACAACATATCTTCTGGTTAAATATCACATGTCCTTAAGTAATTTTAATTATAAGGATTTTAACGAGATTTCATGGGATTTTAAGGAATTTTATTAGGTTTCAAGTGAATTTATGACATTTATTCAGATCTTCAGAAATATTAAAGAATTTTAATAATTAGGGCCACTGCAACGATGTAATTTTTTTTTAAACAATGTAGATTTGTCCAGTACCTTTATAACTCATTCTAGTAATTCTTCATACAAAAAGTCTCTCTGTGTAGGAATAATTAGTAAGTTCTATGGTAACCAGGCAGATCGGTCGAACGAGGGGGAAAGGGAAAAAATAGGTTCCTTTGGAATGTCTTGCCTGCGAGATCGAGGTCGTAGCAGAACGGCAGGTTACATACATATGTATTCTGTATAAATATGCATTTTAGATAGTGTTCTTAGTACTTTACATTACCGTGGTTATTAAACTGAGAAATTTTTAAATATTCCCAAACCCCTTTTCTCTGCTAAATTCTGTAAAATAAACATCGAAATTTCGATTGGTCGCAAGTCGTCTTCTGGTAAAGTATATTGCAGATATCCATTTCAGAAGGGTTTTATTTCTTACTAGGAATCCCACCCGATTTTAGATATCATCGAAAACTTTTGCAAAAGATCTTGCGAAGCTCAGCCGTAAAATTCGCTGAATTTCATAATCAAGATCGTAAAGAATAAAGCCTGAGACTTTGCTGGGTTGAAGAAACCGGACCACCCAAGCGAAAGTATCTCCCCTTTCTTTTACCCACAGTAATCTTAGACCCTCTCCGTTCTTCCAAGTTTCATCCAGCTTTTCAAAATAAGAATTTCGCGATGGAAAAATTCTTGTGATTCATTCAGACAATAATAAATTTCTTACGATATAATCGGTATTATTATTAATAGCATCATCGTCTGTAAAAAATGAACTGTATCTTATTAGTTGAAAAATTTCCTGTCCCCGGATCCAACATCCTTCTGCTCTGATGTCCAGAACATCATAAAACCACCGTATCTTCTAAATCCGATCAATCCATGTTGGACCTTTGCCACCAAAACTTCAAACCTAAAACCATATTCGTCAATTTTACTCTGATCCCCACAATCCACAATCATACACAAAATGCTGAAAAGATTGGTCCTTAGCCCAGCTGCAAGTCAAATCTCACATTTTCTTTTTTTCTTACAGCCTTAATTCTCCCCATCTCTCTTTCTCTCTCTCTCTCTCTCTCTCTACCCTTCATCCATACAGCTTCCTTCATTCCTCTCTAGGAACGCACACTCTCCTAAAAAAATACACCAGCAAAGCGCGGCCATCGATTTCTGCCTAAGGCGACTGCGCTTGCGCAGATTTCCCTTCCAACATATCCCCTTCGTCCTTTCACTGGTTAGGTCGTGCGCCTGACGTTCTGCACATACCACGATCGCAGTCTGCGCAATAGTGTTGAAACTCACATCTACAACATCAAATGCGATGTATATATATACCGTTCGAGTTAGAGATATATCCACACATTTGAGCCCACATACAGTGAAGCCAACCTGGGAGACCCCAGCTGAAACTCTGGCCACTTATTTAATCCAGGCTCCCACCACCACGAGTCGAGTAATCCCACCCTCGTGCAGGCGTCCCATTATCTGGCCATCTTTATTCAGCCCCCGCCGCCTCCCTGGACTTGGTGGTGAAGAACCCCTGGTTTGGAGTGGTGGAAACTGCGAGAGGTGAGGGAGGAGAAATGGAAGAGGTAAAGCGGGACGGGTAGGTGGTTTTATGAGCGCGCACAAATCTCCTCATCAGGCTCCCGCAGGATCCGTGCCCACCTCCGACGCGGATCCCCGACAACAGGGGTTGGAAATTGCACAGGGCGGTTTCCAACATATCACCCCTTTTTCCACCCCAATCCCACCCCCTCGACAGCCAACATCACTCCCTGGTCCCTCCGCGACGGACCGGTCGGCACACAAATGAGGCAGCTTGATTCCAATTATTCAGTAAATTAAATACAGACCCCTTTACGGCCACCTCTGCGTCGGTCCAAAGTTATTGTTCGAGGGTGGCTTCGATGGGAAAGGGTTAAAACCGCACTTTGCCATTGTATCGCACTGTCTCGGGAACTCCGAGGGCTGAGCGTTATCTGCGCTTCATTCCGGTTAGGGTGAATTTCGGATAGAGGGATTCGTTGAGGGACATTAGCACTAATGACGCCCGCTCCCTGCGGATTCTGAATGTAATTTTCTGTGGAAAAATTGCGCTCGTTACTCGAGAGAGAATTTCGCAGGATATGCGGGGTAATGGATGGACAAAGAGGAGCCGGCAGCTTTCGAATGGGAGGGTTGTTAATGACTTTTGAGGATTTGCTGGGTGGAGAGCATATATATTTATTTGATCTGGGTTCTTCGTACCATATTGTGAATAATAACTTTTGTCAGGTGGAACAACAATAATTTGTTCTGATCCTATTAGACTAATTAGGAACTGTATCTGTATAGTTGATTACCAGAATGCAGAATTGGCAGAAAAATCTTCTCCAGTGTTTGAATGTAATAGTTTGCCAACAGCATCCTGATTCATAAGATGACTTTCAGTTGCTAGGGACAGTCTGCATCTTTACCAAAGAAACATCAAAGATCAATAATTTAAACAGACGATCACTGACAGTGACCATGATCTTGACATTACATTTCCACATGTCATATTTATCTTAATTACCAGATAATGTGGAACGCCATAATAAGCACTACAGTAATTCTAGTAATGACTACCATAATAAGTTGATTGTACTCCATCCAGATTGTGTTATCGATTCTCTAGGAAATTTGTAAACAACTTTAGAAGCGTGAATCTGAATATAGAGGTCATCGCTGAAACATCCATGGCTCTTCTTTAGCGCTTCATAACGAGCGTCGAAATGGGATCAGCCATTAAAATGTCATTAACGGTTTACTCGTACAACGAACAATTTGTCACCCAGAATAAGCATTTCTCGAAGCGTTTCTTTTCCTTTCCGAACAATTACACACAAGTTCCATGGATAGATGACTAGTCGCTTTAATTCTTATTTTCTTTCAAGACTGTGCGCTTCGCCCTTTACGACCGCGTATCTTCCTCCTATATCCTAAGGTTAGAGTTAAATTTCCCCTGTCGTCTCTTCCTTCCGCCACTCTCTCTTCCTCTCTCACTATTTCAGAGAATATGCTCTTCCGCTCTCTTTTATTTCGCTTTTCTGCGATATCTCGCATCAGTTTCCAGTCTTCAGATTGGCATCATTCCTCTCACACGGAAGATGAATCAGGTTGTATCTACAATCAGTGACTGCGACTTCTAGAGTATTTCATTTAGTATTCAGAGAGAAGATTAGGTTTCAGTTATTTTTCTCCTTCAGGAGAATAATAACATACATTTATACACATACCAATTTCTTCTCCCTCTCTCAAAATGATCCGAGTTTCTTGACATGGACCACTTAAACCTGTCGGCCCACCAGTCACTAAAAGCCCTTATCTTTATCTCTATCAGTATTGGAATTGTGACGTTCGAAAATGGAATATCACACATGACTCACTAGAGTTGATAACAGCATCGCTGTTTCGACTCTTAGCCTTATCGACGAGTTTGTACGTTTTCCTGTCGGTATACATATATATATGTATAGGAGTGGAAAGAGCCACTCCTATAATAAAGATACACGAGAATCGTGGGCGAGTAACATTGGCTCTCGTTCCACCACTGTTACTGACCTGAAATACGTGAAGTCACTCTCACCAAGAGAGAATTCCAGTACATGTTTATATCTCCATAAGTGCTGCTTGCATTCCTCCAGTCGGCGTATAATGCTACATCCTTAAGGGCGTTTGAGAGAGGATGGTCCTCGGATTGGAGGCAACAGGATGCAGATAATCCGACTGTTTACCGCTGTAGATCAGGAGGGAGAAGATACAGGATTCAAGAGATGGAAAAAGAAGCAGCAGGGACAAAATCTGAGTTACGTTCTTGAAGACTGTATTTTTAAGAGAAACCAGCCGGACTTCGCCACTCCTCGTGCGCCCATAATGACCTTTAAGCACTCGTTATCCTTGCGCCAAGAACCAAGAAAGTTCCCTTCGCGAGCCGGAAACGTCACGGATTATAAATTTCTTCGGCGAACCCGCCTCCTGAATTTCCTCGGGCTGTGTTTGCTTCTCCGTGAATCCCTTCGTGGAGAATGAGGGGAAGGATCACGTGTTTACAATTATTTTGTAAACCGCCCTCAACCTGGGGCGTATTGTTGTTTGCTGAGATTCCCATAATCATGTGGGATCTCTGCAATCCAGACTATGAAAAGAGAGGCAGATTTTTGAGACTTTAGAGGGGATGAAGAAACGTCTAAGGTACAAGAGTAATTTCATGTATATTAAAGCAAGGAAGTGCCAACGAATGTCACGAGAACTGAGAAATTATTACACCTACTTCCCATGTATATATGAGCTGTCATTTTATTACTCTCTAGGGACTTGATTATTATGTCATCTTTTTATGGAAGAATACAAAGGGAAACTGAATTAATGCCATAGTTATAATATTTACTGTGTTATTAAATATATATATATATATATATATATACTTCTCACTTCATCTAAATTTCAATCTATAACTTTACATCTAGAAAACTAAACATTCTATATTTCTTTGGAATGGTTTCCAATACGACTCGTTTTTTACTGTAGCAATATTTTCTGACCAAATGTTTTCATTTGTGATGTCTGGAGTATTCGAAACTGCTTTCCATGGGTCGAACCAACTGTACCACGTCCCGGTTGGACGTTTTCATACTTTTATCGTCGACGAGCTTGGATTTTTCGAATATTCCATCAACGTACGGAAGTCGTATATTACCGACCGAGAATGTACGCGTCGAAGCGCCGAGCGTGCTTCGCATGCTACCGATTACTTTTTACCCCCATTTCCCTTCCCTACAACCATCCCCTGTGCCTCACCCTTTCACAGGATTGAAACGAGCAACGAAGACTCTTTGAGTCTGCAGAACTTATTTTCTGGGTTCCTCCTACGTTTCTACGAACTCGGAAGGTGTCTCCCTTTTTTTTCTCATCCCTTCGTTACTTGACTTTAGTGCCGGATCAACGCGCCGATAATTGTGGAGAGCCTCCGCCAATTTCAGGGTGAAACTTACCCCACGTGATTGCCCATTTAAGAGGAAGGAAGATTGGCTATTTAACTCGGTAATATAAACGATCTCTAGTAGGAAAGGAATCGAGTCTCGAGGTATTTCTTTAGATGGCGAGAATTATATAGACTATAGAAAAAAGTGGGATTGCATCAAGTAAATTGATCAGAAATTGATAAAATTTTATCACTGACAATCGCACTGGGAAAAACGTTTTTAAAAATGGGTGTTTAATTAGATTGTAATATAGCGTTTCGATATTTTATTTAGATATAATATATTTGAGATAATATGAAAGTTTGTCATTTTATATAAGGGTTGATAATTCGAAATGTATCACATACACCTAAATTTCAAATTCTTGGAACGTTTTCGTTCTCCAGTGGCTATTTTCGATTGAAATCACGTAGAGAAGTGGTCCTTTAGGTATTCAGGACGAATGTAGCTTCAGGAAATTGATGTTGCGAATTTCTCGAAGAAAACGTATATCACGTTAAGGTGAAGGGGGTGAGATGAGGGGGTAGTGGAAATCGTTGGGGATATGAAAGAAAGATGCCAGGCGCCATCTACAGCATCTTGGCGCCATTATGGCTTTCGATTTATGGCATCTAGCGAATGGACCAGCGCTTTTCTCATGGATGAAGAATGCCCCAAACGATGGTGATTAGAGTGACTTGAGATTGGCCTCTGGTTGCCAGAAATTCTTATCTCCCCTCAAATAGTCCCTCAGGAATTTTTCCTGATGGCTTTTTTATCCACAAGTGTCCTCAAACCTCCATAAAATGGCTCATTTTTACAAAAAGAGACAAAAATCTATGTTTATTATTACAATAGATTGTTTTATAAACAAATAGTTCAAAAATAGTTCATTCCATTTCTACAATAAATATAATGGGGTAGAAAATTTCTAGAAATACAGGTTCTCGCAATTATATTATATGTTCCGTCGGACGGCGAGTGTGTTAGGTGCAGCCCTGTGGAGATAGGGCTAGCTTTATCAATAAATCGATATTCATTCCGCCATTTTTCACGGAAAGCATTAAGCTTGGAGACTTTATCTTTAAGCTCATGTAGTTGTATTTTTAGTTCGATAAATTGATATTATGTATAAGTGAGAAAGGATTTTAAGCTAAATGATTATTTTTTATTGATTGCTCTACATTAACACCTTCATATTCAAAGGTGCATTTCTTGGAAAGCATTATTTTACGATAAAGAAAAATAAACAGTTAATTAATTTGTTTCCAAAGTTTTTCTCAATTATTATTTATATTATTTAGTATTAATGACTGTTTAGAGAAATGATAAAGTTACTCCTTTTTTATTGGCTTATTATGAAGAATAAAATTAAGGAACTGCATTAAAAAATTACAAAACTAATGTTATATTATTTGAATTACTGTATGGAGTTTTATTAAATTGCAATTAAAAGTGACGGAGTAGTAATAAAGTCGTAATCTTCAACTATGCGTGATATTTTATATTTCGTGTTTATTATGACTGCGACATGAAAACTAACATTTAAACGTTAAGCACTAAGTATTTTTATAGACAATTATACTTGAATAATTTCGCTTAATAATCTTTTAAATACTGCAGTTTGTTCTGTATTATCACATGAGTAGCAACTCATTTTTGTTTTATTACAAACATTATGAGAGATTATGATAATTGTAGTGACGTGATAAACTGCAAACAATTGGTAATAATCTGAATCAATTTTGGGAAATAAAATATCGGAAAGGGAATAAGATTATGTTTCACTAAATAGTTAAAATTATGATTTTATAATAAGCTCGCAATCTTAAACTGGCAATGTCGCATTTTGTATTTTGCCTTTACTACCACCGTTACATAAAAAGTAACATTTAAACATAAAGAATTTTTATAGGCAGTTGAACTTGATGCAGTCATTTGATCTTATAATGTTTTCAAACATTTCACTTTACTTTAGTACGTAATAGTAAATCATTTTTCTCGTACTAACTATAGACAGGAAATGCTTATTTTTACTTTAAAATGAACATAAATCTGAATAATGGGGTGCATTAAATAATATATGCACATACAATTGAAATCAACGAATAGATCCAAGTGCTTTTGTTTTTATTTAGTTGCAAAACGGAAAAAATGCATCTTTCAGATGCAGAATTTTTTTCGTACATGGTGCAAGAGATGAAACAATTGAGATAATTAATTAATTTCTTAAGCTCTCATTTCCCACTAATTATTGAAGATATACGTTCTTCTTTCATATAAAATTTGAAATATCGAATTATCGCATTTAATATATTCTTCTTAACTCAAGAACCTATTTGTCCTGTTTCTCGTTATATTTTCTACATAAAGCGGGCATTGCAGTGCCTATCGAAGGGGTTAATCAAATTATTAAATCGACTTGGGGCAGGTGTCGCGTGTCGTACAGAAACGCACATAAAAATAGCGATTGCACTGACGTGCTTCCCTTTTCCAAGTAGTATAGAGACTACACTGCAACCAATGAATGTCCTCTGAATGTAGAGTGCTCGGAAATTGCTATTGTATCGATCGGTTCGTTCGCATAGTATGAAGGTATATATATACAGTAGAGAATAGAGAAACTCATTCGGAGCGAGGCCAAGAAAGCCATCGTCCCCGGCTTCGTTTCATTTTAGCGACGGGTCGGCGAGACCCAGAGAGACCTCGAAATTGCTCTCCTTTTGCCGCAAAGGGTTTCCCTTCCGTCAATACTCCAATTTTTTTCCCTGGAGTATATTAGCTGGGACTAATCGACGCCCAAGGCCGTAGCGTGCCCCGGGCCTGTCCAATTTTTTTTTTTGCTCACTTATTCCGCACTCCTGTCCAAAAGACTCCAGTCGTTTCTCGGGTCGCGATCTGAACTGACGCAGTTTTTGATTTCGGAATATATAAGTGGAATTTTTGTTGTTTTAATGAAAATTCTGATCAAATTGAGGGATTTTTTTTAAGCGAGCAGCCATTGTGAAACAATGATGGCGGCCCTGTCCGACGGCAGGGATCGAGTAAAAATAGAATGGCGGCGCGCGAATAGAAGGAATGCAAGTGGGTTTTCTGTTTTTTTGTACTCGTGTGTTGGTTTTTGTTTAAAAAATATTAATGATAATAATATGTTGGCGAAGAGAGTATTTTTATGGAATAAAGAATTCTGAATTTTGAAACATGGATTTTAAAGTTGCTAATAAGGGTGATTATTTTTAGTGCAGATTTTATGGAAATTAATAATTATATGATGCAGATTGAACTGCGCATTGACTTAGAAATAATTTCCGCAGGTAGAGTAACTTATAGATATTTAATGTAATTTAACTGAAATATTAAAAGATGAAAGATAAAAAAACTATACAATTTGGTGAACTTTAATAAATAAATAAATAAATAAATAATTTGTTTTTAAATTCGTTTTATAGTTTTCTTTAATTCGAGAATTAAAATATGCGTAAAAATTGCGAGAAATTTATGTTTCCGTTGATGTATAGGATAATTATGATTATAGATATATAGGTTTTGATTTTTATTTTAGAGTTCGTTCGATAAAAAATCAGGTAATCAAATCCCGTGTATTTTTGCAAATTTTTAAGTAAAATATTATTTAATTTTGTGTTCTTCGTTTGCCGGCGGAACTGCGTCATATTTGCAACCGCGACCGTCGCTCCTCGAATTTAACGGTTTTGGTTAACTTTTCTGGTTAAGAATAGTTTTCAGTACAACAAAAAATCATATTTAAGGTACATTTTGTGGTGCAATAAACAATTAATAAAAAAATACTTATTAAATAAGAAAATCATCTAAAATTAAACATTTCTAAATTCAAAGCGTTCTAATTTGGATATTAATCAATTTATATTACAGTTTTCCAATTCGAAAGCTAGAAAAAAAACTACATAGGAAATTTCTACTTTTAAATTTTCTGATATTGACGCTGAAATGATTTAAAAATATCATGAAATTGAGACAGTATAAATCCGAAGCTTTTTTATTTGGTTACGCTTTGAATTTTTAAATCTCTTACATCTAATAGTTCTCTTATTCAAAATAATAGGATTTCTTCTAATGATATGTTATTAACTCAGATTCCGCGGTAAAATATATAAAATACTCGATCCTCTGCATTGCCTGAGATATTTTGCGCCTTTTTAACACGTTCGCTTGTATTCAAAAGATGGAAAGGAAAAGGGAAAGGAAGTGAGCAAATGGCCTTTCTTATCAGTCAATTAATCTCGGAATTTCCAAGTACTGAAAAACTGTGAGATAAAATGACAGACAAAATTACTATTCATGTCAATTCTTCGCAAACGCAAACCGATTCTCCAGGTTATCGGTCTATTTATCGACTCTGGGTTTAACGATCAGCACCACGACTTGATTCTTTTTCTTCGTTGGCGACTAAGCTCATTCTGGCACTAAGCTAGGTACCTGGTGGCTATCAAAGCGTGACTTGTGAGCGAGAATTTCAAAATGGCAGGTCACCGCAACGGCGCGACGGTTGCGTGCACAAATGCACATACGAACTCGCAGAAACTCCTAATTACATTTGCGCAACTTGCTTCCATGATGATTGCTGCTTGACTGCTCGTTGGTCTACTCTGTATATGCTTCAATGGCTACCAAACGATCTCGTTGTCGTATGGCCGTAAAACTTTTTCTAATCCTGATTTTGTAACAGAACAAGCCATCATTAACTAATCTTAATGTCAATGCAATTGAGATTCTTCAGCAGCTCTAATTTACTGAATAAATAGTATTTATTATGATACAAATGGTTTATTTGAGGAAAATATTTACCTGATCTTCAATCTTTACTTTGCTGGATGGTAGCTGATAAATACATATTATATATACTTAGAGGACCAGCTTTTGTTTGAGTATAGAAAGAAAAGAGTATAAAAGAGGCCTTTGCTTCTGCAATGTACATATACTCAATCGTTACGCCAATAAGGCACACAAATACGCATATAGGTACTAAATTTTATTACCACCTTCTTCAACGCTCTCTTCACCACTTGAGAGATACATAAGAGGTTTACTTACAGCGAAAGAGGTACAATTTCGATCGTTCTAAACTCTAAGCAAAACTCCCATATACTTTTAAAAGTCCCCTGGGGGTCTTGAGCAATAAAAACTTGATTAAAACTGAGATCATAATCAAACAGGCTTCAATCTCCCTTGCAATTGTTTTATTATCATCAATTTTTTTATGCAGAGGTGTATTTTAGTATTCTGAGACATGTAATAAACATTTCCGAATTTTCGATATGGCTTCTTCACCTCATAAAGATCGTCATAATCCACGGATGATTCCTTGCTGAAATACATTAAATATTTGCTGATGTAGAAACTAGAGAATCATGCGACTCGCTACATTCATCACCGATGCAAGCTTAACGATTCAGAGTAAATTTTCTTCGAAAAACGAGGCCATCCCTATCTGGTACCCATCAAACAGAATCCTCCATTTTCAACGTAAAGCTTTCGAAGCGTTGCGCGACTCCAGAGCACATGTGAACTTCCGCTAGAACGGCTTGCCAAATCTCAGTGCCAGATGAAAAATAAATTGGACCCGGGACACATGTTTTCTGTCTTAACGAAATCCCACGTTGCTCTAGAAGTCTAGACACAAGAAACAAGGTCCAGTGGAAAATTCTGCTTAAAAATAATCTGTAGAGACTAGACTCCACTTGGAGAGTAAAAGAAGACACAGGAAATATTCCAGGAATATTTTTTTATTTTAACGAGACTTTAGAGTCTCATGACACTCTAGGAGTGAGAGAACAACATGCTTCCTTCTTTCTCACAGCGCGATGCGAGTTTCCCCGCGGAAAGATGAGATACTGAAGAAGGAGAGAGACAGGAACATGATGTTCTCTCTCACGCCTATACGGCTTTACCTCCGTTCGCCGCGCATTGCTCAGGGCTTACTACTTTAATTTGTAATGCGTTTTCAACTGGAGAATAATTTCTAAATGATCTACATGATTCTGACTCTGTGAAAAAATTGGGCTAATAAATCGCGAGGTCAGCGTCACGAGCCGCTTGAGAGCGTGTGCTTGCTGAAGCACAGTTTACGAGGTGTTGCTCATCGAGCGCCGCTATTGTGTCGCTAATAAACGCGCTTAGCCGAATATATGAATATGGACCGTCACCGGAGAAGCGTTGCGTTACAGCGGTCGTGCAAATTGCGACTCGCCTCCTTCGCCTCGCATTTGCAGTATTTACGATCTCCTACGAGAAAGCTAATGAATCACGCCTAATTTATCACCGACGTCGATAAGCCCCACTTACAGCGACCGGACGATGCTTTCCTCATACTCTTTGATAACCGAAATCCTCTTCAAAAATCTATTCTAAACTCAAGATCAAAGACGCGTTGTAAGAAAGAAAACTTTACGACGATTTAAAAATAAGTAAGACACTGAAAGTTGAGATAAAAAGATTTTTAGTTAAAGAAATGCACTTCTTTGATTTCGCTTCTTTGTGTCAAAGAAGAATTTGCTTTTTACGACATGCTTAGTTGGGAGAGGGAATTATCTCTGGGAGGGGATTGATTTCTGATTTGGATTTTGTACTTTGTTTATTATCTGAATTGTTTTTTTTTTAGGATTCCCTATGCGGCGCAGAAACTTTCTCAGTTTTGGGTCCCCACCTTCAATGTGTAGCAGAGGTAAGTCTTATATTTAAAATTTAATCCCAGTTACAATCCGTATTTTCTAAATGATTGCCGATTCCTGTGAGTCGAATGAAACTGTACTCTCAAAGGAGAAACTTGAACTGCCGACTGCAGTTTTACGTTTCACTTAAATTTTAAGAGAAAGACATAAACTGAGCTATATTGATTTCCACTTATAGTCAAGGACGGATTTAAATTTTTGTAGTCTAGATACCTAAAGAATTAGGATTTCGGGTGAATTAAGTTGGAAAATTAACAGGAAAGCTCAAACGGATGGTTTAGGTTTAATATAAATTATTTCATGAACACAGAATCTTATATTCCAGAAATATTTTTTTACTTTCACTCTAGGAGTGAAAGATTAACATGCTAATGTGATTAACATTCAATGTAACATGTAATGTCAACACTATCATATTAAATATCTTCTATGTCGATATCTGTGTTTGTAAAAAAGGAAACTTCAATTATTTCGCTGGATTCTATACAATTACAAATTTTAGCACTTTTCATAACATCTTCAATCGGAAACCACTTGAAAGAACGCCCTTTATATTTGGGATCGTAATTCACTGCTGTGCCTCCAGTTAAGGATGTCTCGTAATCAATTTTGAGTTTCATCACTCCTCTGGAAGCTCTTAGGTTCACCAATACGCCCTGACCAGGTTCCAATTCGACTTCCAAGCCAGATGATGATTTGAGAGTATGTGATTTAGTCACAACTTTATCTCGTCCCCATTGGTTAGAATAGTTAAACGAAACTTGTCCTTTTAGCAATTTCACGGAGTATTCGATTTTAGTATCAACATCAAAATTGCCTCCTGTTGACCACTTAGAACTCACTGTATCTGTAACATCTTGAGAAATAGAAGAATGATATTTCGCAGTCACCGAACTTGTGTTCATTATTCTTTCCGTTTTAACGATGACTGGTCTCATTTGGAAACTGGACACGTAGGAGTCTACAATTTCCACAGTCTTTGTAACTGGATCCCAATCATAACGTTTGTACATATCACCCCAAGGAGTAGGACTCTGTAAATAAACATCCTGAGGTTCCTTCCCATGATACTTCCTAACAGCTCGTTTCAAACTTGCATCTCTCAATCCAAAAGTTTTTATATCTGTATCTGATATCTTCTCCTCGATTGAAAATTCAATTGGCAATTCACCTTTGAAAAAACGAGAATCAACAGCAATGTTTATTGAGTTACTCATGTTTCTTCTCTTCTTCAAGATCTATACCTGGAAATAATTAAAAATAATCCCTTATTTTATGAAATGGAACTTATTTTGTTTTTATTTTAAATGATCATACCTTATGCTTTTATCTGCAGATGCAATTTTCTCAGAAATGTGTTCAATTTTCAACTCACGCAATCTGCAAATAGCAAAAGTGTTTTAGAAACAGTATTTACTGTAATATTTAAAAAGTAAATCAATGCAGTATGTAATATCAACACTAGATTTTACGGACTGAATGAAACGGTCTATCGAGTTTACGTTCAAAGGAATCTTTATATTCGCGCGAACAAAACGTTTCACTGTTCGCCTATAAAGCACACTCGAACTAAACTTGATGTTTGGCAGCCAAACTAAATAGACGGGTGTATTATCCGCGGAGTTAGGCGCTTATACCTTTCGCTCTTGCGCTTGGCAGTAGACGTTTCTTTTAATGTCGCAATATTTCAAGTTTATTGGACGCTCCCTAACTAGCGGTAATCAGTGGCTCATTTTAACGCAACGAAACATGCAGCGGCCGCTCATTCGTATGAGTCGACGTGCGCTATTACTTTCAGGCACGTGGCTTATCGAGCATCAGGATTCACAAAACTGCACTGTGCACACCTATGTTTCAACCCTCCCATTTCCATACTCCCTCTACACGTAAACGCGCCCCATTTGTCGAAGACTGAATAATGAATATCACCTCTGAATAATGAATATCACCGAAGGTCTCCTCTCTGTTTTTCATTTTGTGATTCTAGAGAATTTCAATGGATTTTCAAAAAATGTATAAGGATCTTCCAGAGCTTTCACAAGATTTAGAAATTATAGGATATCGTAAAGGATTTTAAGAGATTTTACTGAATTTTAAGAGATTTCCAGTGATTTTATGGAATTTAAGAGGGTTTCAGGAGAATTAAAGCGATGTAAATGGATTTCAAATTATTTTAAAGAATGTTTAAGGAATTACAAGATTTGACATTAATTTACACAATTTGTTAATTTTTTCAAAGGATTTTAAATGATATTGAATATTTTTAAGAGATTGTAGAAGAACTTTTAAGGATTTCCAAATAATGTAAGGATTTCCCAGCGCTTTCACAAAATTTGGAAATTATAAGATATCGTAAAGGACTTTAAGAGATTTAAAGTGATTTTAAGGAATTTAAGAGGGTTTCAAGAAATTTCAAGTGATTCTAGGGAATTTAAAGAGGTTTGAAGATATTTTCCAAGATTTTCTAAAGGATTTCAGGAAAATTTAAAGCGATGTAAAGGGATTTCAAATTATTTTAAAGAATGTTTAAAGAATTCCAAGATTTGACATTAATTTACACATTTTGTTAATTTTCTCAAAGGATTTTTAATGACATTGAATATTTTTAAAAGATTTTAGAAGAATTTAAGAATTTTCAAAAACTTTCACAAGATTTTAAGTGCACAGAAAAAACAGAAGGGACCTTTTTATTTACCAACCGTGAGGGTAATTTTTGTTGCAGGTAATATTTACCCTAAAATCGAGGTAAATATTACTTGGTGTCTTCTGTGACTCATGTAATAATCTTTTAGACAATAGACACTCTGTTTTCAAAATTTTCACATGGACTGTACGTTATATATCTTTATCATTGGACTTCAAACCGCATTCCAAACAATTACGTCACATTATAATAACTCAAATTAACACTTTCTCAACTAACAAAGGAGCTCATGTTAAATAAACAAAGCTTACGTTCGTAAAACTGCATTTACAATAATTATTGCGTCTTAAAATCTTGCTGACATCAATCATTGCCAATCGGATTACCAGAAAAGCTGTCAGAATGCGAAAAACGCTATCAGAATGCAAAGAAATGCTACAGAATATAAAAAAGTGCTATAGAAATCGTACAAACCTGTGCTTTATGTTGTCTACACAAAAAATGATGAAATCAGAAGAATATGAACGTGGAATAATGAATCCTCTGTCATTATTTCACACTACGTATAGCTGCACCAATCGAAAGCAAGAAGCAGAATCAGAAGATGTTCGCTGTCAGCTGAATACGCAGTTCAGGCTCGTAGTCATATAAAATATTGCATTATAATTAAAATCTGAAATTAGAAATGATCTTACTAAGATCTTCACAGATGCTGATTTCTAAAAATCTTGGGAAATATATTTAGAAGTTTTTCATTCAATAGCATCATCTAGTTTCATCAAATTTTCCCTGATCTTAGGCCAATAAAGTTTGTGACTTTCTAGTAGTAACAGGGTTCTAAAGGTAGTAGAAAATACTGCTCGCAGCCGATATTAAAGTCGTCGACAGTGGCTCTCTTCGCAATTGAGAGGCGGGAAAAAGTCTTTGATTCAAAATGTGACGAATAGATTGAAAAAAAAAAAAATAATGAATTTTAATAAAAGGGTACACGAATTAAACTGACAATGAATTTAACATAAGAATTGACAAAATGTCAGTTTGCATATATTTAAACTTCTTTTATTAAGGATTGTAACGATTTCCCTTTCTATAAACTCTCGGCTTGTCCTCTGGTCCTTGTTGATGCTGATTTGAATCTTTCAATCTAAGAACCTTATGTCCTCTTATAGGCTAGGGAATCGTGGGAGTGGGACGGTTCCTGAGGGAGGCAAGTGAATACGCAATCAGTTAATAAGAATTACAATAAGTTTATTTAAAAAATAAAAAAGAAGGAACGAAAGTCAGTACAAAATGTCGTGGAGATCAAGATTAAACAAAGCTATACGAAACCCGTGTAAAAAAGAAAAACTCTCCTGTCCCTAACTGAGCTTACACAATCATGGTTAAAAAACCTTTATGCTCTACATCAAAACCTAACTGCCCAGCCTTGCGCAACTATTACCCTAAACAGGAAAGTGATGCAATTTAAGATAATTAAATATCGGAATTTAAGAAAGTTCTAATCTCTGATTCTCAATAAGATTTGGAGTTAAACAAAGTAAATTTGAACGGCGCTCAGTAAATATGACGTCACGCGGTGAAATGATGCGTGTGCGTATGTCGCCTCTCCGTGAAATAACCAAAGTGTCTATCTGTGACGTCACGCTGCGAAGTACATGCGTGCGTAAGTAGACTCTCCGTATAACAACCAAAGTTTTGATCTATGACGTCACGCCGCGAAGTTACGTGCGTACTCAAATAGACTCTCCGTATAATAACCAAGTATTCAATCTATGACGTCACGCCGCGAGGTTACGTGCGTACTTAAGTAGACTCTCCGTATAATAACCAAATAGTCACGCCGCGAAGTGTGCGCCTGCGTAAAATGACTCTCCGAATAGTAACCGAAAAGACTCAAGCGCGAGTATAAGTCGGTTCTCTAAATATTAGTCGCATCTGAATTTGCAGCAAAATTGGAACGCGATCGTAAGTCGGTTTTTTTTTAAAATATTAATCCTGCTAAGTTCCCCCAGCCTGGTGCAGCGTGCAAAGGAACTTAGCCTACAAGAATTGAACACGGTAATTTTCCAGACCCTTATGATGTGAAAATCTTGACAAGTTTCCCTAGCCTGGTGCAGCGTGCAGAGAAACCTGAACAAGATGGCGGCTTGTTATGACTGGCTCGTAGAATTCATCAAGTTTCCCCAGCCTGGTACAGCGTACGAAGAAACTTAATGAATATGGCCAAGTTATAACAAGTATTTTGAATTCTTAGGAAACCCCAGCCTGGTACAGCGTACAAAGTTTCCTAAGAATTCAATATTACCTCTTATTTTTGATGGTGGCGCTGGTGATCACAACGCTGGCTGCTTGGCTCTGCGATGGAGAAGATGGTCTCAGCTGGGCTCTAGTGTGACGTCAGAGTGGTCTGCTTGGCTCTCGTGATGGTGAAGGATGGTCTCAGCTACCTGGCTATTGCTAGCCAGCAAAATTCGAGTCGGTCGAGAAGCGCTAAGACTATGTCTAGCTAATGCTGCTGACTGACTCGAGAACGAGTGAGTGCTGGGATCGAACGCACGCCTTTTAGCCCTGCGTGAAACTAAGTCGCTTGCGAGAAGATGGGGTTCTAAAACCCCAGCGCCACTCAGCCGAATCATTATCTCGTCGATACTTGAATCTAGCGTCGATATCATAGTTGCCTGTGTGTGACGGTACCTCGTCCCGTCACAGGATCTTCCTTTATAACCATAATTATCTTTCCTCCGCTATTCAAAATATGACAACAATTTGCAAATCGTGGTAGATAAAAGAAAATCAAACGCGGCGGCCTCGGAGCTGAAAATGACTATAATCAAGCAATGTTCCGGAAGTTTTAAAGTTCTCAAGTTCCAAAGGATGAGCGATCAAATTGGAAAATCTGTGCAGATAGGAGCTGTATATAGGGAAGGAGACAAAAACACGACTTGGCTTATGTCACGATCTCGCGAGGCAATAAATCAGAGAGCCAAGGCCCCGCGACACGCGAGTCGTAATATTTAAGTTAATAGCTCAGTATAATAAAGTTAATGGCTTTATGATAGCCATTCGAGGGACAAGGAGGTAAAGAGCGACTGCCGCACTTGCCAGCCTTTACCCACTCAATGAATACACTTTAAGCACCCTGGTATTCTTGCACGTGCGGATATATACGTTCGTCGTGCGTTACATGTTCCGAACCCACTTTTAGCAGGGTTAACCCTTTTCTCTTTCCCTCATAGTCTCGTGTTTATCGCCTTATAAAACGAAGATCTTTGCGCGGGCGTAAATAACGGCCAGCCTCTTGACATTCGAAACTCACGAGCCGGCAACCTCCAACCGATCGGATTCCGACGGCAAACACGGCTCAATTTCAATTGCTCACAGGCTTCGCTTCAATTTTAAATCCAAGAACAAGTTGTATTTTATTGCTGACATGTTTGCTGGGAATTCTGTTGCTAATTATAGAGAACATCGTTCAGAAAGTCTTATTCCATTCCATATAACAACAAATGCAAGCAAAGTTTACAAATTGCTAGTTTCCTCAGCATTTTGCCTGTTCCTTTGTTTGCTTTATTATTTCACTTATACAATTGGAAATATTTCTAGTTCTAGAAAGTAAACATCTCAATCAATAATTTACTTCATTAATTGTCCGAAATTTAATTATTTTCATAATATTTACTGAAATTGCCATCTTCCTTAGTCAGCACCGTATCTCTGGATCCCAAGTCATATCTCTCTGGCTGAATTTTGCCGACGATTCTTTTCCGGCGGATACATTTCTTGGTGAAGCGAGAGAGTATAAGAAAGAGGGTTGAGGGTGAAGGTGATATATCAAAGGGGAATAGGTTAGATGACGATGAAGGCGAAGACTGCGGAGGCAGCGACGCGAGACTCGGAAAAGGAGATGGTGTTGGGGTGGGGGAGGGAAAAATAGATGGCATGAGGTTGAGGGGTGAGACGTTTCGAAGAAAGGGTAAGAAGTTGGCACAGGGGGAATTTTATATGAGTCTTGGGATTCGAAATGAGGATTTACGGGCGGTTTGCGAAGCGAAGAAGAAGCAGAAGAAACATTGTTTCAAACAAGACGTCTTCGGTCTGTAACCTTTAGAACCTTTTCTACTCGTAGAAATAGAATCGAAAAAAAAGAGAAGAAGATAAAATGTGTGAGGAAGAGAAAGGATTAAAAAGGATGAAGAAAAATAGATGAAGAAAAATAGGTGAAGAAGAATAGGTGAAGAAGAGAAGGAAATAAAAGTTTAAAAGAGAAGAAGATATAAAAGAGAAGAAAGATATAAAAATGGAGAAATATGAGAAGGTGAAAAATAGGAATGTATAGTTAACAAATTGGAAGGGGGAGAAAATGAAGAAGGGATCGATAGGAGGAGAGATCTCTTCGATCGGCGGCTGTGTGGGCCCATAAGTATGTAAATGTGAATATTATTCAAATGTGTGCGAGTGCATGGTATGAGGTTTTCGCCTGCCAAGAAGCAGAATCACGCATGCGCATCAACATCTTTATGAACTTGTTATTATACGAACCAACGGATAATCAAAGAGCGGTCCCTATATACATATAAGTATATACAGTAATATAGCATATATATCTATAGTATATATGCAGCTGAGAAGAGGCATTCTCATTCGTTTTTCCTCCTCATCTCTCAGTCCCCTGAGGACCCTTTCCATTCTCTCAGCTCTCTCTCTCTCTCTCCTCTCTCTTTCTACCTGTTTAGCGGTTTTTTTCATATCCCACCACCCTCTATTTTATCGAATCGAGTCCCACGGAGAAACGATGTGGCTTGAAAACCAGACCTGGGAGATCGTTATAGAACTGAAGTTTTTTAAATTTCAAAGCGTTTTTAATGCGATTCTCAATTTTTAACAGTGCTCTTGATTTGGAATTTATTTATTGTTCGCAAGTGAATTTTTGATATTTTTGCAATTAATGCGTAGTGAAATTACCTCACTCTAAAATTATCAATGATTAAAAAATGTTAGAAAGTGTATGTATGCCTGCACATATCCAACCTTTTCTACTTAAATTTCTACTTTCTTCTTTCCCCAATATATCTTTAACTTTAGCTTTCATTACACTTTGATAAAATATTGAAATGTGGTTTATTTAAAAGTGTAATGAAAGCTAAAGTTAAAAGACATATTGGGCGTTAAATTGGACAATAAATAAAAATAGGGGGAATGATTTAATTGTACAATTTCAAAAATTAGCTAATTTATTTGAGATATAGAACTCCAGATAATAATTCGTTCTTATCCCTCGAAATCAACATTTCACACTCCAGGCGATGAGTTTCATTTTTACACCTGTACGTGCCTGCGAATCTGAAGTAGAAGGTAATTTCTTAAACTTGAAGTTAAAAGTTCCCTTTCTCGTCTCAGCTAAGTTTCAAGAAGAATCCACAGAAGCATAACGAGTAAAGTTTTCATTACATATTGTATTTAAACTTTAGAACGTCGCAGACGACAGCTACACGGTATATATAATGTAACTTGAAGGGAGAGGGTGTCGTCCACCCTCTTAAATTACGTTCTTGCTTCATCCATCCGCTGATGGAGGCAGCTACGTAAAATGTGGAGAATGGTAGCTGCTGGCTTTGCTATACATATATTCTAGAGTTCTAGACCTCGATCCCAACATACCTCGTCGCGGCCATGTTCCGCAAGAGTTTGAGTAAAACGGTAGCGGAATTGGGTGGGGATTGGTGCAGCGGGCGCGGCACCAGAATCCAGTTCCAGTGGAAGAAAGTCGTATGTGTGCAAGCTGGCTTTCCTGCTATTCTCGCATTTCTATTCACTCTCACATTCAAGCCGAAAAGAACGTATAAATATATCTATATAGCTTCATAGGCGACTTCCCTTTTATAGAATAAATTCTGTTTAAAATCCTACGTACGTGAGCTATTGGCTA
Organism: Synergus japonicus; assembly: GCA_900474275.1. Classification (NCBI taxonomy): domain Eukaryota; kingdom Metazoa; phylum Arthropoda; class Insecta; order Hymenoptera; family Cynipidae; genus Synergus; species Synergus japonicus. Next base: position 97,408 of record UCOH01005988.1, read on the forward strand.
TCCCGTGGATTTTCATCCAAAATTAAGGGAATCTTTATTGGATATGGAATCATAAATTGTAGGAGATATTGCTTCGAGAATCGGTCTTTCGAATCTGTTGTTGTATTTTATCAGATGGTTTTTTCTACTTCTGGATTGGATACACATGAAATTCCTCAAAATTACTCAAAATCCCATAAAATCCTTAGAATACCTTTAAATTACTCCAAACACCCATAATTTCCTCGAAATGTCATGAAAGCTCCTTAAAACTCTTAAAACTCTTGAAAATTGTTTCCAAACATGATCTAATTAAACGTACTTGTTTAAAAATGGCAAAAATCTTTACTAGAAGGGTCAAAATTCTCGAATTTCAAATTAGAATCATATTTCCTAGATTTTATGTATTCTGGAATATTTTTAATTATGCATGCAATGTTTTCCGCGTGCTCTAGCGTATGTATAATATTTCTATACTCTCAAATAAGAAACGTAGACCCCAGGGGTGAATGACATCATTTCCTTAGAACGATGAAAAAGTAAAGCGGACAGAAGCCTAACTGAAGACTGGATTTAGGTCGAGTGTGGGCTCTCAGTTTCCGAAATGTCCTGCAAGTTGCATTATTCGAAGCCAAGTCGTCGATCTCACTGGCGCGTAATACCTCGGGATCCTAGGTCGTTATTCGAGTTGGGCAATGAATAATAATATGCTACTCAGACTCTGACACGTACGTATATACAAGTTACGTTGAATAGAATTTCCGGCACGCGTCTCTCAGCTTGACATTCGCCCCTCTGATATCAGGAGGGTTCCGTTTTCCCGGCTTGGCTCATGAGATGACTGAGGGATGGAAAGAGGGATGGGAAGAGAAAGAGGGGTAAAAGCAGGGGAGGAATCACTGGAGTGGGATGTTTTCGTATTGATCCGACCGGGTCGCCAGAAGGGTGGGGCTCTCGTATTCGAGGGGTAGTTTTCTCCCCGGTTCAAAGACTTCACTGATTGGCCGAGCCCTGGAAAGATGGCTGCCGGCGCGTACAGGAAACGTGACGCCTCACCGCTTATGCGGAGCGACTTTTCTTTGCTCTTCCTTCGACTGCCGCAAGAAATCCACTCTTAGCCCGTCGGCTAAGAGAGGAGGAAAGCAAAAAAAAAAAAAAATGGAAAGAAAGAAAAAAAGAAAAAAGAGGGACGATGCACTCGAGAGCATTCGCTCTTCTCTCAAAGTGGGTCTTTTTTTTTCTTTTTGCCTTTTCTGTTTCTCGGTCTCCTGTCCTCTTTTTTTTTTTATACCGCTCTTTTTTATACTTCTCTTTTTCTCTGTCTCCTTATTTCTATCCCTCTCCTTTTTTCCTTTCCTCTCTTTTTGTGAAATTTATTGCAGCGATATATTCACATCCATTAGATGCTTCGGTTCTTTGGCTTGGCTTCTCTCATAGCTAAGTGCACTCTTTCAAGATCCGGAACAGGCCTTCTCGTTCGTACCTCTTTCGCATCTCTATAAAATAAGTGCAGAAGGATGCGAAGCTTTTATGCAAGCTGTATTCTCCTTTCGATCACGTACCCGCGAGTCACGCGCTTTCAATTATCCGGATTTTAATTGCCCTCGCTGGGCGAGGTGTAAATTCTTTTCATAATTATCAGTACAGAAGACACCTGAAGTGGTTCGCGCAAAAACTGTGATGAGAGACATAAATTTCGAGGCCATTCTCAGTAAACAAGAACGACAGGTCTTAAACATTCTTCTGGAATTTTTTTATCGAGGTACATAATCTTCGAGACGTGGACAAATGATGCAACTGTATTTTCTTGAAAATTATGTCAATAAAGAGCTAAGTGACGCAATTAGAAGTTAAAAGTTTAGCAATTAGTTAGAAGTTTCGTATTCTGAAAATCAAATACGAATTGTAAAAAATGTCTTCTGCACATGAATTGCAAAAACACTAAAGGGACAAGAATTTATATATATCTGTCTATTATCTCCAGCTAGCTTCCGTAGAAATCCCACCTATTCCGATTCCAGTTTCAAGATTCCGATTTACTGCAGAACTCCTTTTCAAAGCGATGCTCCCGTCTTCTATATTTCAATCCCTAGCCAGTTTATGGCCTTTAAATTTTTCAAAGCTTCTTTCCTCTCCGAATAAATTCCCTTTAGTAATAATTTGCAGTCAATTAAACCTTCTGGATTTTTTAATGTCATGTATGCATAAGCGAAAATATATATTTATCAAATATATTAAAATAGTTAATGATAGTTGATATAACATTGATATAACAATATTGAACACTTTTTAAAAGAACCGACATGTTTTTCAATTAAATCTGGGAGGATTAATGACGTTGCATATAAAATATTCGCAAACGTTTAGTAAAAATTGCAAGGGACGATAAAGTGGACATAAAAAATAGTTGGCCTGATTTTTTTGTATGCCAGCAACTTCTGAAGCTCGACGAGCAATCGAAACTAATGGTAAGAGCATTAGCGACGAATTGTCAGCGTTATACAGGCGATATAACGCTGAGAGACCATAAACTATTCGTATAGCGTCGTTGCGTACTTACGAATACGTTACACCTACCTCTCGAATATTCAAGTGTGGATGTACGAATGTTTTGCCTATTTGACATCAATTCTGGTATGAAAAATGCAATCTAGTAAAAGAATAAATCCTCCAGCTGCTCGCTCCTTTTTATTGAATTATGTAACGAAAATTATACGCAGCCAACATTATTATTACATTATTTCTTTTTCTTTTAAACTGAACGTTATAGTTCAAAGTATCTTGATAAGGAGCTATGCAAGTATTAATTACGTCAGGTGTTTTTTGTTTATTTAAATAAATATGACAATAAAACATCCGTCAAGTTGAAAAGGACTGATTTCTGTGTGTACGTAATATTTGAATAGCCCCTACCATATAAAGTGCCAATATCTTTATTTGAAATCACAAGATAAGATCGTTATCTATTTATACAATTTGACAAATGTTCAGTTACCTTTATAAAAATTGATAAAATGCATAAGTTCTTTTTATATAAGTCCACACGAAATTTTAAACGACAGATAAAAAACTGATGAGATAAACAATAAAATCTTTTAAACGGAGATCTTTATTTAATACAGGTCTTTCATATACAATTGACCAGGTCTGAATTAAAAATCATACCTTGTTAAACTAGGTGTTTGATTAATAGTCCTAGTTTCCGAAGAATAATTCAATGTTTTGCATGTTTGTCCTGATCCATTGATTATATTCATAATCTTGCAAGACTGCAAAAACATCAGGATATTCATTATGAAACTGATTTCTCGCTGGTCCAGTAAAAAGGTGAACCCCAGCCAAGTAACCATCAACAACCAAAGGAGCACCTCCATCATTATGACCACAGTATTTTCGCTCATGATATGTGCAAATCTCTTTATCAGTAATCCTAATATTATGAGGTCGATATATATCTACACAATGCTGATGAGATATTATTGGCACTTCAATGGATCGCACATTCTTTGGGTATCTCGTTCCAGAGCTGAAATAAAGAAAAAAGACAAATTTTTAATTATAGCGATGCATCGCCCGTTATCAATAATATTATATAATATTTATGTTTGACGTATTTAAGATATTATTTATAACTTACTCAACCATTCCACAGGCATATCCCCAACCACTGATAGTACCAATAGTATCTGGTAGCAAAGGACCAGTATGCAGATTTATGTTGCGACAATGTGGTCCATAGTCAAAACGTGGATTAACAACGAGCAAAGCAATACCATCTAAAGATCTGTTAGGGTTGATAAATTTTCTTCTTATTTGTGTTATGTTGTGATAGGTACCATGATCTGAACGTGCCGATTTAGAGACAACATTGTAGGTATGCTCTACGTCACTTAAAACGCATTCAGCACTGGTGATGGCAATGTGATGCGACAGAATACTACCTGCGCAACTGATACGCGCATGAAATTTAATCATCACAACGTAAGGAATACTGCTAATAAGTGGTCTTATATCTTGACCCGATAGGCGATTAATTACACGTTTTTGCCGAACTAGAATATCCGCAGACTCCGCTGCAAGAATTTGATAAATTATCTATCAGTATTTTCATTATTATTATTATTATTATTATATAACATTGTTATTTTATTCCATATATTTAGAGAGAATATTATTTTACTTACTAATATTTCCATCTGCGAATGTCCCAATAAGACCTTGAGACAAAATTCCACACAGCAGTAAAAGATTTAAACACATTTTTTTTCCGAAATTTTTACAGATGATGAAAGTACAAATGTTTTAATGATTCGATTGGAAGCAAGAAGAACTGGATTTTATAGATTCTGTCTCTTTTATAACGTTCGCTTGTTTACAATGGTTATCGTCTTTTTATTAAGTAAAGTAAATTAGAACGAATATCTGATTTCGCAATTAATTAAAGTCTGTAGACAATAAATCTTAGATATTTTTGTGTTTCTTACATACTACAGGAAAAAAATGTGGTTATACTAGAAGTTATTCCTTATCACAACTGAACGTATATAACTGCAAAAAACGAATGTAGGAATCTAGAATCTTTAATTGTTTTGGCGATATCATATCACATTGCAATTTTATTCTAAGACGCACTATTTGAAGAAAATATATAGATACTGTAATAGCAGGAAAACTTATAAACATGAATGCCAAAAATAATAAAAATGTTGTTACATAGATTATGTTATGTCACATAAAACGTTCCCAATGTTATACGAAAAACAAAGTATTCTATTTTGTTTCTATTTTATTTCTAGTAAGATAAAAGTAAATTCAAATATTTATGTAAACATTTTTCTATTCAAATCGATTGATTAAAATCCATTGAAAATCTCTTTAAATAAAGAAGAAGACCTTTGTCGTAAAATGTATAAAGTAATAGGTTGTAGTCTATCTGCGAATGAGAATAAGATAGTATAAAATATAGTCCGTTACTGGATCGGGGCTTAAGTTATCGGCAAACCCTGTTAAATCGTCTTCTTTGTGAGAGTCGCGTGTCTTTTAACCCTGTCCAATAAGGCGAATAGGATGTATGCACCAAGGTTCTGCGAAATTGAGAACTACCTATATAGTACATATATCCGAACGTACCTTCCTACAGATGCTCAGAGACCTCGTGGAACGAGCGTACTGACAGTGCAATTTATTGTCAGTTGCAAAAAGGACCGCTATATAGCACTCGGCCGTCCGTCTCTCACAAGAGAGGTTTTAGATCTCGACTCGTTCCCTTCGCACACTTATATCGTTCAGAGAGACCTTATGGCCTCGGAAGTTCTCTCCATTGAACGATTCTCAAATTAGCGAAACTCACTCTTGAAAACCACACTTTATTGCATCCTAGAGCACCTGAGACCATTCATCGAAAATTGCCCTTTCTCCAGTGTGTCATTTTGAAATGACAAATTGAAATCTTGAAATATCTTAAATTATTTCAAAAGATTTCTTAAAACTCATTTAAAAAATCTCCTTAAATCCTTTAAACCGCTTGAAACTATTTTTGAATTCCTTAAAATCCATTAACTTCCTTGAAATCGCTTGAAAAATTTTAAAATCGTTAACTCGCGTGGGAAAATCTTCTAAAACTATAAAATCGTCAAATTATGAATCATTTAATATTAAATATTCAATTCTAAACTCATTCAAAATATAATTTTATAATCTAAAATTATTCTTTCCGTCTCCTTTCAGCTCAAAGTTATGTTTTAGCTTCCTCATTAGAAATCCATTGAAGAATGTCATTGGGCTGAAGTTTCAGACGTCTACGAATTTTTTTATTTTTTAGAATAATTTTTAGACGGATTTTTTTCTTCTTCAAAAATATTCTCAGTAAGAAAATTATTTTATATAATAATCTGTTTACTTCAACAGAAAGCGTGGGAAATATTTTTGCAAGGAAAATTTCAAAGGATTACGAAATATTTTAAACGATTTGCAGACATTTAGGGGATTTCGTGGAGACCTGAGGATATTTTAAGTAATTTTAGAGATTTTAAGAGAGTTCAAGCAATTTTAAAAGATTTTTAAAAGAATTAAAGGAATTTGAAGAAACTTGAAAAGATTTTAAGAGTTTATGAAAATGATTTTCCAGATATTTGTATAGATTTCATAATAATCCAAGACATCTTAATTTTTAAAAGATTTTCAAAAGATTTCAAGACTTTTTAAGTGATTTTGAGAAATTCCAAGGCATTAATTCTAATGAAACCAAATGAAATCCTTTAAAATACGTTAATCCCTTAAAATCGTTTAAAATACATTAAAATCCCTAGAATTTCATTAAATCTCTTGAAATCTTGTGAAATCTTTGAAAAAATCTTTTGATAACCCTTTGAACTTTGTTAAAAATCCCTTTAAATCCCCGACGTCAATCAAAATCTCTTAGCATCCTTTGAAATTCCCTGAAACCACTATAAATCTCTTAGCATCCTTTGAAATTCTTTAAAATCACTTAAAATCTTTTGCAATCCTTTAAAATTTTTTTAAATTCTATAAAAATTCTTAAAATTCTGGACAACACTGGGTAGAAATTTCTGTCAGTGAATAAATAAAAATCGTGTGTTTTGGAAACGTTCTCTTTTATATTTTCATTTCAATAAATTTAAAAATAAAAAATCGTCAAACTGGACGTCTGAACCTTCAACCTAATAAGAATGTCCGCTGTCCTGAAAATTCAACTGACCGCAAAGGAATCCCAATCTCTTCCTTATTTTTATCTCAATAAATTACTCGAATTCTTTAAATTCTCCAGATTGACAATTCGTCTCGTTCCCCTCAATAATTCCTAGATTATACCCCAATAAATATGATAAAAAACAACAGCTATTTTCTAATTTCGCATTCCGGTTCGTCTTCCCTGTCAGCTTTTCAAAGTAAATCTTCCCTGGGGTATTTGGAAACAATCTGAAATTCGCTTCGGTAAATTTTGCTGAGTTTCGCGTGAAATAACTGAGGCTGCTATGGAGGGCAGAAGGAACGAGAACTGGGAGGTTGGAGTCACTTTGCCCCCAGAGCCACGGTCGATACTGCGTCTCCGAGGAAGGCAGCGTTGCCGGCAAGCTTCCTTGGAATTTGCACTTTTCTATCCACCGCTCTTTCACGATAAAACCCAACCAAGCCAAGAAGTACGTCGATATCTTGCCTGGAAGAGAAGCTTCTCCAAGTATGGGAAAGTTCCTTCTCGAACCCAAATGCATGATTAAATTATACGGCAACCACATTTTTTTCTCAGACCCATCACTCGAAAAAGTAACAAAAAATTTAATTACTCTTTAAACATCTGCCCAGATTCCACGCGAAAGCAATCAAGACATTTTAAAATGATTAAACTGATAACTTAATGACTTAATTGAGGAGCTTCTAGAAGATTTCTTAAGTGCAGCAATTCTCGAAATATCTTCATTATTATTATTATTTCTCTTGCAAAAACCCGGCTCGATTTTTAGCCTGATGAAAGTGGAAAGTTTAAGACTACTTAGTTTATAGTAAATTTTATCTTGTTAATAATTAATTATTTGAATGAATTTGCCTTGGGATTAAGTAAGGAGTAAGCAAATCTCTTCTTCATTCATTGAAAGTAACAAAGTTGGTCCAACACGATCAGTAGAGTGATTTTCAAAGTAAAGCCCTAAAAGGCCTCTTTCTATGGAAACCTGTAGGGAAGATAAATAGGGTTTCCGACCTTGTCCCTTGGGACTTTAAATATCAAGTCGTTGACGGGCTCAGAGTGATATAAAAAAAATTGTATCGTGACTAATTCAAGGAGAAACATCGTTTGGGAAGAGTAAACAGTGTAAGGGCTCAAGTTTTTTGCATAGCCTCGGAAAGGGAAAGCGGAAACTGGTTCATGGAAGATCTACAATGCCGTAATGTTGCAACGGCCACCAAACGACTCACACTAAATTTCTAGCCCCTCTAAAACTCCATCACATTTTAAACATTTTATCACTGTCTGCAAAGTACAAAACATGTCACATCATTTTTTTCTATAAGAAAGCATTCTCACTCCTTTTAAAGTGTTTTTTTAGTTGAAATCTATCGTAAACAAATTATTAAAACATACTCTGCATAGAAATTTATGTATGAAACTATAAAGGTATAACAATATTCAATAATCCAGTAAATAAATATTTTATTATTGGTAATAAATTTGATGTTGGGGCAAATTTGATTCAGGCCATGAAATTTATAACAACCTTGCACAATTTTCAAGTTTCAAGTTTATAATACTTTACAGAAACATAGAAAATTGTAAACTAATACATTTTCATATATAAATCATACAACAATATAAAATAATAATTATATAAATTTGAACTTATGAAGATCGTTCGTCCTGTGGAAGTGGAATATATCGAAAAAAACAGAATGCACAAGCTTAAAGCTCGATATAAGAGTTTGTAGTGGCTGTGGTTGAACAAATGAAATGAAATATTCATTGCTGGTGGTAAGTGACGATGTGACAAGAGATGATTGAGATTAAAATGGTGTTTAGGTGGGTTTGCCAGGAAGTAAGGAAATCCTCGGGTCGGCACGCGCTCGCTCGTTCACTCTCGATTTCAATGTGTTTTTATTACGCCTCTTAAATTCGCATTTATGAGCTCTTATGTTCTCCCCCCGCGCACAACCATCTATCGCGGTCTGGAGTGCGAATGCAACGTTACGTGGGGCACCTAAGACAAATCGACGCGCCGAGTTAAATGGGTGATAAATATGATAGATATCCACCAACAATTGCAATCGTAAATACTTTGACGAATAAAGCGGCTGCTCCGGATTTTATTAACTCGACGAAACACGTGCTATTCAAGTTCAACGGCCAATCGCTTTATTACTATATACGTCTGTCGTCTATTGCTCTGCTACGTCATTTACTACGGTCATAGACTCTTGAACACACATAATGCCTTTAACGTACCTGTTTCCAGTCTCTATAAAACTTTCAATTCGACAATTTTATTTGTTGATTCGGATTCCTCAGATTTAGTTGGGGTTGGTCGTGCACATATTAAAGTTGGAAATATATCATGATCTTGCAGCTTGAATCCTGAGGAATACATTCATCACTTTAAATTGTCAATTTCCTTTTAAGAAAGCTATTTTCTGAAATGAAATGATGATCTCGCCTCAGAGTAACAATATTCTCATCGAATCTTGCCTGGCACTTCTTGCACTATCTTAGAGTCATTAATTTATGACTTCTCATCGGTAATGAGAGACCGGGTAAAGACTAAAGACAAAGTCGGGCGGTTTTCATCCACAGATGCACAAAAGGATGTAGGTATTGGTACCTAGCAACGGTATTGGTACCTATAGTACATCTATTGTTGTCGTTTTATGCTTTCGTTCCTAAGGCGCTGAATTTATTGCCGTGCAGTTTCGAACTTTGTACATCTCAAAAGCCGACTGACGAACGATGATCAACGATAAGTTATGGCTTTACGAACCTTCCAAGCGTCGTTATTTAAACGCGGTGGCTGTCTATTTAAGCCTAACTGCCTATAGGATTACACTGCTATAAAATAATAAACATAAAACACATTGTAGGCGGATAGTCGGACCTCAAGCCTCCTCTCCACAGTTCATTTCACTCTATTATACTAATTTTCCTTACACTTCATTCCTTTGTTGTCCACCAATGTTTTCAGTACCAATTAATTAACAGCTATATCCAGATTCACTTGAATCTGAGTGTTTTACTTATGATACTATTGAGAATCTCTTAAGCTGTTTAGAAATCCCCCAAAATCATTTAAAATCTAAATAACAAATGATTCGAAAAGGTTTTATCAAGACTTTCACATCAGATTTCAAAATTCCGTAGCCTCTAAAAAATTTTTATCGCACAAAAGAAGCGTCATAAATCATCAGTACATCTTTTGCTTTTCATATATTATAACTAATTTATTATTTGGTCTCTGTAATTAATTAACTCTGAAATATCGGAATTCACAAAGATATCTTCATCAGGAACTTCTCACAGATTTCTAAGTTGTAAAAAATCTTGAAACATGCTTGACGTGCAAGCAGACAAGGTAAACGACACAAGGACATAAATTTCCTATGGATCGACGTCTCCGATTAATCCCACCACTTCCACTTGGCAATGCGGTAAGGAATTAATGAGAAATAAAAATGGTCGACAAGATCCGCCATTACGAGAAACAGGTAGAGAGCCTCCAATTAAGATATCTGGTTCTTTTAGTGGGCTGGACCTGAAATCTTCAAGATAGACCAATGGCCGAAATTAGAAGCAAGATTGGCACCCCCCTCTCCATAAACGAAATAAACTGAGAAACTTTATTGACTTGTCTTACTTAGCATTTTAATCGAACATTCTAAGATGTTAATTATGGTTTCAAAGGTCATAAATCATGACTTCAGCCATTCATTCGGACCTAATAAGTAGATATACATCGTATGATGTAAAATTCTTTCATCCTTTGAATTTATTACATTATATCCCGCTTGAAAAAAAGTTGCCTTGCTCAAGTCT
>UCOH01005990.1:0-13709 GCA_900474275.1 Synergus japonicus
GAACAGCCAGCACGAAACTGTCTATATTTGGAGCCAGCCGTCCGAGCGCGCAGTCGCACTCACGTACTTTTGTCTCCCCGAGAGCTGCTGCCCTCTTAGCGTGCATAAATGGAGCTACTGCTAGCTATTATGGCTGTGTATGTGTGTTTTGACAGCTCATATGTCATTACTATGTAGATGTAGCATATATAATGATACAGTATATATAATGATGTAGTAAATATAATGCAAGCTTTACATTATGAATCTTTTAGTGACATTTATTACGTGAGTGAGTGTTAGAATTCTATAATATGTGCGACTGGCACATCTCGGACGGCAAATAGTTCTTTTATAAGCATCCATGTGTTAGCAGAAGGGTTAGGTCTGTGTTCTTCAGGAACAAGGTAAGCGGCAAATACGAATCAAAGACATAGCAAATATGTGATGATACTTAAATTTACTTAATCCTATTTTACGCTCTATTCAACTCTCATACATCCACACTACATTCACACGCTTATTTCTAATTGAGCTTCTATTGGCTGTTCTACTTTAGTCATTATTTGTTTAAATTAATCTGGGGAGAGGATCAACAACGTTGCTAAAATTCACAACGTTACACTGAGGCACAAAAGTTTGTGGAGAATTATCCATACAGCGAATAGAAAAAGATTCCTAAAAAATACGCTTTATTTTCCTCCTCTAACTACAACTAACCCCTTAACGACTTTCAAAAATTATTGTAAAAAAGTAGAGAAGCAGTGAATCATAATTTTTACAGTCATTTACATTAATAAATTTAATAAATATATCTGTCTTTTCAGTTAACACTATCAAAGTTAATTTAATCGCAAAATATTTTGTCATAAAATGAAGTTATGTACAATAAAAATTACAGTCCGTTTTTAAACAGGCCGATTTAGATAAAATTTTAAGGTATTTTTTTTGGTACTGCTACAGAAATGTTATTTCCAAGGTCAAGTGACTCATTGTGATAAATCTCATTCTTTCATACTCTGAAGAATAATTTATGTTAACTTTCTTATCACTAAGGGAGCCTGAAACTTACATATATATTACTATGGGCCAAGAGAGATAAAAAGCTTTAAGGAGTCTAAGAAGACTATCACGGAAGAAAGTGATAATTGCGTGTACCGACAAAGTCAAGTAAGGCGAAGTTGAGCGTGGAGGCCGACTTTCGTAGATGACAATGCTGGCTACGAGCTACTCCCTTCGCAAGATTCCCTTTTCATATTCTTTTTATTCTGATCTCCCATTGAATGCAACTTATGGAAGTCCGTTCTGCAAAGTTGCCGGGCGGTTTTCCCTTGTGTGGAGGGTGGGGTACAGCATTGTACCTTGGTTTCCCTCGACGATGGCGACGACAATGGCTCTTGGCCGGCAGTTTCTCATTCCCGTGCGACTCGTAGTAGAAAAGATGAGAGGGGCTAGCACAGTTCGGAAGGAGAGCTAGTTCCGGCCGCGAGATTTAGAAGCCAATTTTCACGAGCATTGACCAAACCCTCTTCCTCCTTTCATCATCCGTTCCCCTTCCCCTGAATTTCCCAACCCAGTATTCGATGAAAAGGATTTGAAGATATGACCCTGGGTGATCCCAATCCACCGCCCTCGAGGTTCTTTGCTTTCCTTAGAGGAAATCTCGGATTATTCGACATTTTGAGGTGCATCAGAGCTGATTTAAGCTTACGCGAACCACTGAACAAAGCATATCATTTGAGGTAGAATTATAAACCATTGGATGAGAGATGTCTCAGATTATAGTAATAAAGTATCTCTAAGATGTTTTCAGTTGATTATGTTGAAAAAACGAACTTTCTTAATTGAAAAATGCTCAAGAAATAAAGATGTGAACTAAATTTATTTAGACAATAAAAAATTGTTACCTAAGTGTAAAGCATAATAGAAAGATACATTACATACTAGACAACATACTAGTTTTTGATTTTGTTAAAAAAATGAGACATATATACTAAAAAATGTCCAAATTAAAATTTTTGTCTTTAAATTTTTGGAAATAATATACGATTGCTCTCACATTGCCAGCTATTACAGTAGAAGGACAGGTTTGAGATTATTATAGGTAATTCAACTGAAAAAAGATGAATTTTTCTAGGTATTTAAGGGGGGGGGGTATACTTAATTCGTTAAAAAAAAGGGTCATTTTCAATAATTTTTCTACTTGCTTCTGTAAATGCAAATTTATTTGATAAAAGTGTACATAATAGCGTACGGCTCGAACAATATTCCACAAAAATTTCATTTAAAAATATTTAAAATTGAGCCGAATTTTTTTTAATTCGAATTTTGAATTTTTCTTGACATTTTGAAGTCAAAACAGCGATTTTTGCGAAAAAATTCGCACAATTTGTTATTGAAAAATTAATAATTATTAACAAAAAAAAAAAATCCTCGCTACATTACCTAGCAATTTATACGTAGAAAATGTGTACAAAATTTGAAAAGGATCGGTTTATTAGTTCACGGACTTTTAAAATGTGGTTTTGAGAAAAACGCGTTTAAAGTTTTTTGTACTGAAAAATTCTAATAACACGTCAGTAAGCAAGTTTTTTTTTAATATGGGCCGGAGGGGCAGAAGCCCTAGAACTTGCTTTCGAAGGGAAAATATTATATAAAAATTGAAAAATTTCTTGTTTTCATTCTTTATTTTATTGTATATTTTTTCCAAAAGATTTTTCCCTGTGGCGGGGATGTACAGCCCTGGGCCCAGAATTGCCTTAATTCGGCTCTGCTTGTACCCTTCGGGAAGCTTGTACCTTACAGAACGCTTGTACCTATATATATATTTTTTAATTAAATTTAAATTAAATTAAATTACAACTTTGAATGCAAAATAAAACTAATTTACTTAATGTTCTATCGACCTTAATAAGGAGCTCATTTTCATCAGGGCACTCGGCCTTCGCGTTGGACTCTGTTTAACAATATTTTTCATGATTAAAATGAAAACTATTCATCCTATCAAAAAATGGTCATTGGCGAATTTCTAGTTCTAGAAATAACTAGGTATACAAAGATATTGTCAAATTATTTTTTATCAAATTATTTATTCAATCAAAAATAATTAGAACAAATTTAAAAACTACCATTAAAGCGAAAACTACTCATTCTATTAAAAAATGCCCAAAAGGGAACTTGTAGATCTTTTTAAAACAAATAACTATGTTCCTTCTCATTTTTTCTGCATGTCGTGTTATTGGGATCAAAATTTGAATTTTATATTTTTTAAGGAAATTTAAAAATTTGTTATGCTAATCCTATAGGGCGTTCAAAGAGAAACATTTTTTACCTCTTGACTTTTTTTCATATCGGGCGATGTTTGACTTCAAACTTCAGTTTTCGTTAATTTTTTTAAATTTTCAAGTCTTAAAATTTTTTTTTATCGAAAAGTCCATGCACTAAACGACTATACGAAAGGCCAATCGAATCGGTCAATTCTTTCGAAAGTTATCGTGCTAAGAAACTACAATCATTACAAAACCGATGATTATCATATTTCTCCGTGAAACCCATGAACGTTTAATACAGACGGAGGTAAATGGCCTAGTTTTATTGAAAAATATTTATTATTGCGAACGTAAAATTGCGGAAACTAAATTGCTCTTATGGTAAAGTATATCATCACATCCCTGTAAGCATTGATTGAAGAATTATCATTTAGTTCTTTAATGGCCAAACCTGGAAACCACTGAATAAAAATTATGAAAAAATTCAGAAATAACATATGATCAGTATACAGTAACTTATTATCACCTTAGAAGATACGGAATAGTCCACTTTCATCTAATCCACGTATTTATTTTACGGAATGCTAAGCTTGTTACATGAAAATCAACAAAATCTAGAATAGTGAATGCTGCTCAGCTGCAACAGTGGCCGTTAAAGGGTTAATGAATACCTAAAACTTCCAATTTTGACTCTAATCCCATAAAATCGCTTATACACATTCCTTCCGATAAAATCGATTGACACTAGAGTGTCTTAATTAATTACTCAATGAAAGCATCAGTAATTCACCTACTATGACACTTACGAGTCGTTAAGTAGAGCAATTCCTAAATTTCCGGGATTATTTCTAGACCGGGATTCTATCAGACGCTGAAGCGGAGGCTAATGACTTAGTAGAGTAAATCAGAAGGGAGAGTGACGGTAAGTTTTTGCTCGTTACAAACCGGGAAGCTCATTACTAGGTTTACTTATGTGACTCCATATGAGGAGGTCCATGTGACCTTTCGCACCCTCGATTCTCGAGAAAGTTTTCCCCCGGGAACTATCAGGCAACACGGCAACTGTTTCCCAGTATCTATCCCACGCTAAAGGGCATCACTTTGGTGTTAGTTTATACACTGAAAGGTAAGGTATCTCAGTCAGTTTTGATAGATATGTCAAGCGGACGTTTTACGGACTAATAAAGTACCAGGTGGTCCAGGTAAATTTCCTCCTCTGGTGACAACGGCCGTGCGAGTATCAAATTCACTTTAGCTGTTTGTCTTGCTGATGGAGTTGGCTTTTCGTTCAAGGTGTCGAGTTACGGAAATAGGTGAATCTCCACTATTTAAGTGACTCTACTTTAAGTAGGGGACGAACTGACAATCTAAATTCAATGAGTACAAACATCAAGTAATCGTGATGACATTTTCGTATATAAATAGTTTAAATTCTCAATATGCGTGATCCTTTAATGGTTATTACAGTTTTGCATGCTTATACTAGACCAACATTTATCATCGGGTTCTAAATAAGTATACACACATAATAAGTACATCAGTAATTTAAGTCACAGCTACTGATCTTGCTGTCAATTCGATATAAGACATTTCAACAACATTACTTAAAATATGTGGACAAAACATTCTCAATCTGTCTCTCATTTTCGTGGTATATAGAAACAGTATCAAGGTTGCATCTACACTACCTTCCATTAACTCTTTGACACCCACCCGATATCTTCTTGCTAAAATAAGAACTCTATATTTATTCAATAAAAAAAATAAGAAGTGCAATCTAGTAATAACGCAATAAAGCTGGCCAAATATTCAGAATTTTAATCTTCATTTTCGCTAATTCAGGAGTTACGTGCCCTGACCCATATTTATGTCAATGGGAGTATAAGGGGTTAACCCTCCTACATAAGTTGAAATAAGTACACCTAAGCACTACACTTTTTCAGTTATATAGAATCTAGAGAGAAAAATCAATGGTTATTTATATGATTGACTTGAATCCTATCTTATCCGCATATCACTTCACCCCCAAAGTTAGATTTTTGAATATTAACGTAAACCAATCAATTACTTTCTTTTAAATCAATTGCACTTTATTATACTTTGAATGTCGAATGTGTACATTTGTATTGTGACCATTGGAGGCTGCACCCTCATGTTTTAGAGACCAAAACATTTTTTTCAAATTTCTGGTTATAAAAATTGTCAGTTATATTAAATTTATGAAAAAACATGTTGTTATAAAGCTAAGAAGAAACTGATGTAGATGTGATTCAGCATTTTCATGAATGAAAATTTTTGGTAGGTAAACTACCACTATTTATTAATTATTCATAAAAAAACAATTTCAACTAGTTTTTTGAATAAAATTGTAAGTAATATCTGGTATGAATTTAAATATTTTGATTGAAGTGAAAGAAAAATTAAAATTCGTTCTTCTAAGATAGTAAACTCCCCTCATGTTCGGGGGAAGAAAACTATAATAAAGTTTTTTGGAATGTTTCAGACCAAAATATTTAATACTTTAGAAATATGTAGTTACGATTTTAGATCATATAAGCGCTACAGGTAAGTCGTAAAATACATGCTACATAGTACGCTCGAAAACTCCAGCGCTAACATGAAATAAAATCATAACCCGTGAGGAAACATCGAGTGGGGTCAGATTGGGTTCTAGATAGTTTTCTAAGTGGGGCCCATTTTGGGTTGTAACGCTCGTCCCAACTAAAACCCATATTAGGGAAAAAATGTCTTAAAAAACAATTATTAATTAATAAAACGGTTTATTCATTGATGTATTATGGATATACTTATAAATAATTAATATTTGTAAATTTTAACTCAAATATAACAAATAAAATTTCGCACGCAATGCGGGGGGAATCGAAAGTGGGACCTACGGGATGCAAGTCCAGCCACCTAACCATTACCCTAAACTCTCGACATGGTGGTCCCACATTTTTTCCAGGGTTTACTTAATCCGAGCATACACAAATATCAAATTGAACCGTCGGATCGTAGAAAGGCATATAAAATTTTTTAGTCCGAACACAATGATTTCCCACCCCTTTTGAAATTTTTTTTAAACATTCATTCAACAAAAATTTATTATGTTTATTCATTTTCAATGAAAATTAATATTGCTGTTAATTACTTATTAAGCGTTGAAAACAATATGTTTTATTTATTGAATGCATGAAGATACAAAATGGTTTTGTTTTTTTCATTTGTTAACTAATCCTAATTTCTATGCCACTTATTATGAAAATTGCTGTTTGTTGTTAAATGATGATGCAAAATATTATTGAAATCTTTGAGTAATGATATTCTTCAAACATTAAAATCACAATTATATTGATGATTTATCTGGTAAAAGTATATTGTCCTTGGAAATAATCAAAAAGAATCTATTATTTTTTAATAATGATACATTATTTTACTATAAGTTCCAAATTTGGAGTTAAATTTTGATTGAAAATATCTATGATAAGTACAGGTTGTTTCTGCTTTTCGTTTTAGGCGTAGTGATTAGGCGTTTACTATTTTAATGTTAAGTAAAAAATAAAGTCACGATAATATTATTATAATGTTACAAGAAAATTTTTACTTTTGTACTGGGATTTTGATGGGGACGTCCACTGTGGAGATGGGCATGCCCGGTGTAAGCCCAAACAGAATGCTATCATTCTTTCTTTTAATTAGCTTTAATTTTTAAAATTAGGAATCCGGAATAACTGAAAAAATTGCAATATTTTTGAGAGATTGCGTCCCGCTTATCGTATAATTAATATAGTACTTTAATTAATTTCATTTTTCTTAACTGGGACGCCCAAGTGGGCCCAAGTTGGCGCCCACTTGTTAACGGCCTAAATTGGGCACATTTCTACACGAGAACTACTACTAAATTATTAAATATTTTTATCTGAATCTTTGCGGAAAACTTTATTATAGTTTTCTCCGCACTTTTATGTTAAAATTTATTGATTGCTCGAAATTTCCTTGATAAACGTAACGCTCGAAGTTACAAATGTCCGATTCACGCCGAGCATCAGAAAAAAATTAATAATAATTTAAAAAAAATAAATTTTTGAATTCCTGTTGTTCAATCGTCCTTCAAAAATTAAAATTCGAAAATTGTGTTGAAAACTCAGTTTTGCCCACTCAGTAGCCGAGGAATCGACCCATTAAAGGTGGTAAGAAAGGGGGCAGATAAGCTCCTAATTATGTTTAATTTATTAAATTAATCAAAAAATTTTACTGTATACTTACCTAATCTGATAATTATATTCATTTTCATTCTATTTTTTGAGTTAAAGTATAAAATCACAATTTTGAATCCATATTCAACTATTGGTTTCGGTTGCATTAGGATTCGTTAAAATTTAACTTAACGGCTCCTTTATCAACAAGCGATAAGACTTCTGAGGCGTTTTGTGTTGCCTCATAATGATAGTAAAAGAGATAAAAGTATACTTCTATCTTTTTCTCTCTTATTATGACGCAACGCAAAACACAATCATGGGACGCCAGTCTGAAAGAATAATCTCGTAAGGCCAAATGCAGTCGGGACTTTCGCAAGCTTAAATCCGACTTCTTTACGAGATCGCTTTTCTTGAAAAGCTTCGCCTTCTATCCAGCTAATGTCTTGATCGTGAAAAAGTTAAAATTGCTTGATAATCTCGGGATCAAATCTGAAGCGAAAAAAATTCAAACAGACAAAACAAAAATTCTAAAAAATAAAATATGTATACGTAATTTTGTGACGTGGCTTTTTTTAATTAATAAAATTAGGCCTCTAAGCCACGCACAGGAAAAATAAAAATATGGGAATAAAATTTATATTACAAATCCTAACTTTCCACACATAATTATAGATATAAAACACTATTACAAACATTTTTTTTTTTTAATAATAAATCTGCTGGTATGGCTGCCGGAAGTTATCCATTTTAAAAACTGGCGTGCATAATTCAGAGAAAACTATTGGACCGATCGGGCTGAAATTTGGATATCATGAAATAAATCACATAATAAATTAAATAAAATCGATTCAGCCAAGGAGTTAAAAACAATTAAAATAATTACAATGTAATGACTTGGCTGGATCGTAAAAGATAAAAAAAACTCTGACCTTTAAGCAGAAATACAGCAACTTGAAAAACTTCAGAACTTATACGAGGGTAGTTGAAGCGCTGAATTCTGATTGGATGTCGGAAGTCCTTGCTTCGAACCGCAGATGTAGAATGGACTCCGAATTCCTCCAATATAAAACAAAAAGATACATGGCCAAGAAAAATGATCTTTTTCCTTTTCAGAGCTCATATAAATTTGAGATAAGTTAAACCTACCGACCTATTAACGATAGGGGTAGTAATTTTGGTCCTGTCTCACTGGGACAAGCCTAAGGTCTTGGAAGATCTACCAAAATAGATGACAGAAGAAGCCTCACCAGAACGGAGGTGACGACAGATCATAATCGATGACGTAATGGAAGTGGATCCTGCGAATCTCTACTCTTAATCCTCATAGATTAAGAGACTCACAGTAAAATCTTCCAGTTCGTAAACCATTTCTTGTAAAACAATGAATTTATCTAAAAATTTACCTAAAAAAAAACAATACAACTTTTAGGTAAATACATTGTTTTATAAGAAATGGTTTACGAACTGGACGATTTTTAAAAATCCTCAATTGTTTCCACTCCAGTTGTTTGAATATCATGCTGAAATAAAAAAATACGTGTCGAATATTTTCGAACTAAATACATAAAAAAAAATATAAATTTCGCTTAAAAAAAATTTTGGATTGTAACTTTTGGATCAATTTTTTGATAAGAATTGGAAAATATAACGAAAATGGTGAATTATTAATTATTAAATAAATAAGTACTTCTATTTTCATTAAATACGTATTTTTAGTTATAACTGAAAATATTCAAATATGTATAATCAAATTTATTTTATAATTATTAATTCACAATTTTTGTTACGTTTTCAAAGTTTTATTAAACTATATTTTTCTTTTTAAATGTTTTTTTCTTAACGAACACAAAAAGTTTAACAACATATTTATTATTTAATTCCTGTAAAGTTGAGAAAAATAAAAAAAATGAATTAAAAATAATTCTGTTTAGAAGCTAAAGTTTTTTTTTACACTTTTTTATATATTCTTAGCTTTATATAATAAGATAACAAATATTTTGTTAAGAGTATCAAGAAATTTTTACTGCGTTATCCACTGTTTACATTTTACATAATTTCATGTATTATTTTTCATTTTAATACTATTTGATTAATGGGTAATGTGTATTTTATATCCTATAAACATTTGAGAAACATTTTCTGATCTCATTTTGTTCAAAAACAAAAGTGTCCGCTGCCGCGCTGCGTATATTTACGGCGCTGTCTGCTTATTGTTCTTCTCATTCCTGTCAACCTTTCATAATCATGTTTTGGAGATTTAGAATACAAATGCCAGTCTTGTTTCGAAATGAATCGCCAATTTCGTGTTGGAATTTCAAAGAAGATGAAATTCAAAATTCTACTGTTGGACGGTGTTTTTGATTACTGTTGGTATTGTGACTAAAAAAATATGGAAATAATTGAGTGCGACACGTTACCGTGGGAAAATTAAGAAAAATAGGAATCATCTCCACGCGCATTCGGGCTCGTAAACTGAAAAGGAAAATTTCAGTTGGATTCATTTTTGGCGTTTCAAATGAATTTATTTTTTTAAGAAGTATTGATCTTCGTTCACATTATCTACAGAAAAATACGAACTTTGCAGAACTAGATACTGTTTCTTCGGGCTCTATTTCCATCTCAGCCCTTTCTGCAAAAAAAAAACAGATTAGAATTATGTAAAAACTATTTTCAAGGCAAAATTTTTATGTAAAATCGTAAATTTTGGAATATGAATTAGAATTTTTCATACAATATTGTGCTAATTAATTACTGAGATATTAAGAGGTTAGTACCATAGTTTTCACCTTTTCTTTTAAGAATTATTTTATCGAATTAAAATTTATATTACAGATTCTAACTTTTCGCACATGATTATAGATATAAAAAACTATTAAAAATTTTTTTTTAATAATAAATCTGACTGGTATGGCTGTTGGAAGTTACCCATTTTAAAAACTGGCGTGCATGATTCAGAAAAAACTATTGGACCGATCGGCTGACATTTGGATATATTATTTTACACATATGTCGCTATCTGTTTGCGAGAATTGTAGAGAGATTGAGAGAAAAATACAGAAGGAGGAGATTAGAAAGTGCGAGAACTGTTTATTAGGGTATGATGACCTTCCATTAACTTTCAAATCCTTTAAATGACCTAGTGTTAGGGTTTGGATTGTAATTTTTGGGTCATGGGCCCAAATGGTGGGAGTAATTTTCTGGGATGTTTTCATGACACTTGCACTGTTAAGTGCACTGGGTCACTTCACTTCTTTACGGGAAATCATTCGGTTCAGTCAGTCTCTCTACTCTCTCTCCAGTAAGATCTTAGTGCTGCGGGGTTTGGCTCCTCTAAACCCGCGGCACACTTGCTATTCCCCCGGGTGCAACGTTGTGAGGGCTGTCCCCGTGCCTGAGACGTCAGGACTGCGTTGTACTCCATCAGTGGAGGTGTCCCTCCTTCTCAGAAAACTGCATGCTTTGGCTGGTAAGCGAGATCTAATTGAATGGCCATTCAATCTGCGGTATCGAAAGCTATCAATTCTTGAATATTGTATCGTCTTATTAGGATTTCTAATGTTTTCACTTTAAATTATAATCTACAGAATTTAGTATTTTTAACATTTTAAATCAACTTGGAAGGCTTTTTTCTCGCTCAAGACTGGGAGTTTTTTATGCCGGAAAAGTGGATTTATTATCATATTTTAATAAAGTTCTTGTTTCGTAAAATTGGCTCACCTCTTCAATTTCGCACACCCTCCCATACCTTCTTTGTGTTTTTATTTGTGAACTCTATCATTAAAGTGAGACTTATTTTCTTCCTTTATTTAAGCTGTCATTCTCTATAAATTTAACTGCAAATTTAACACTATCGCATGAACCAAAATAATTGAAATCCGAAAAAAAATAAATTCAAAATAGCCGACTTGAAAAATTTTTACCTTTCTTTAACCGTAAATTGTTTAAAAAATGGGTTAAATATTAATCAATAATTATGATTTTGGTTCATGCCATAACGACATATGTGTAGAATAACATATCCAAATTTCAAACCGAGCAGTCCAATAGTTTTTTCTGAATCATGCACGCCAAGTCGAAAAACGTTGTTTCGAGAAAAACGTGTTTAGTTTTTGATCTAAAATACAGGGTGATCCATTTTAATCTATAAGTATCTTCTAAAATACTTTATTTACGAAAAAATGGTTTAGATAAAAGTTTACCAGGATCGAGAGAGCCGTTTAACTGTTCCATCAATTTTGACTTTATGTTCAATTATCAAGGTCATTTGCTTCAACGCGCGCCAAATGCGCGTTCGGCGCGTTCGAGATGCTTACGTTGTTTTGCGATTTTCAATTTGTTCTCGATATTTATGACCAAAATAACGATTAATCCAACAATTCTTCATATATTTATTATAAGAATTTGAATTTTTTAGAAAATCAATTTTTCAAAAATGCTCTTTGGTACGAACCTCTTAAAACATACGTCTTTCAACATGTGTCATATCGGTTGAGGTTGCAGTTTCAGCTTCACTTTCTGATTCCTGCCGAAGAGTAGCTGCTGCTTCAAGAGATCTGTTCCTACAAAAAGTCGTTCCAAATATGAGGTAACGTGACCTTATGAGGTCACACAAACCTCACGCACACAGTCGAACGATTTTTGCTATCCTTGACGTTTGTTCCCACTGAAAAAACTATAGGAATGTATCTTGGAGTGAACTGAGATATTCAATGAAACGCGTTTATACATTCGGGATTTTGATTTTTCGGCAAAAAAAATGTTGTTCCAAAAACGAGATTTTTATGTTTTACAAGATTTTCATATTCCTCGACGCTTAAAAATATTAGTTTTATTTTTTTTGTAGGTATTCATTGGAATATCGAAATTTTAAAAGCTTCATATATATTTTAAAACAAGATTAAAACTGAATATATATCTTGAATTACTCTTGTGACAGACAGTCTTGTCGCCTGTCACATATTCCTATCCTTCTATCGCTATCTCTTATCAGTTCACGTCACCGAGCGGGCGGGGCGAGATTTCTACCAGGCGGCTTCCCCTACCATCCGCCGACTAGTCATTACGTAATTACAAGTGCTTAAAAGCACCGAATCGTCGCATTTTTAATCAGTTCGCTGAGCAGCAGCTCGACTGCAAATCAGCGTAACTCAACTGGTCTCTCTGCTAACGGGCTACTACCATAGCAGAGCGACCAGGAGGGAACCTGGACGCCTTCTTCAGGGGAGATCCACTAGGAGTACTACTGGCAGGCACCCCTACAGCCGTACGCTCAGTTAAAGGATTCTTCAGCTCGCACCGACCTATCCTGGATCAAACCTGACGAAGATTTCCAGAACCTGGGGAATATTACCATCCGAACATTCCCATCCCAAAAGGAATCATCTGATACCTGACCAGCGGGCACCCCCATGGCCAGCTATCAGATAAAAAGGGTACGTCAGCCCAAAAACCTGGCCTACCTCTGATTCAATCCCGTCTCTCCGTTGAAAATACCGTCCTAAAAACTCACTCCAAGTTTGACTAGCGGGCACCCCCATGGCCAACCTTGGAGATAATGGAGTTGTATTGATTCTAAGGAGTCAATCCAATCTAGAGTCGTTCCTGTCTGACACCACACCTGGGATTTTAAAAGTCGAAATAAATAAAAGTAAATTAAAGAAATCTCCCTCGTCTTTCTCTCTCTCCGCACCGTTCCGTAATACCGTTTATCAAAGAGAGAAGGACTCAGGAGATAATATCCGTCTCAACCGCCGGTGATACGTGACTTACGTTACGACGTCACTACAATATTCGTTCGCTCTAAATTACAGGTACTGGGGACAGACTAGGTTCGTTTCATACACACTTACGCACCGACACCCGCTCGTTCACGCACACACAAAACTCACACCTTTATAATAAGTCATCATTCTCATTTGTTACCATTCAGTCAAATCATTCATTTAGCTTTTAATTAGAATTGTAGTTTTATAGGAAAAATATAGTTTTCTTTAATTTTGTTAAAAACCAACGATTAAAATTATTTCTTGCCCTTAAAGCTGACCCTGGCTGTTTAATAAGAATGTTTCTGATTCTTAATTAAAAACCATAAACGAACAGTTCAACACAAGCAATGCAAGTTTGTGAACCAACGGACTAGTAACCTTTACTTGCATACTTAACATTGGTCCTTCGAGCCGGATCTGTGAATCGGACAGTAATCAGAATTAGTGTTTTGCAGATCCTACGAATCATCGTGAACATTTTGTGAATAATTTAAGAC
>UCOH01005991.1:0-12318 GCA_900474275.1 Synergus japonicus
TATAATATATAATATAACATATATAATATATTATCTAATAATATTAATAATATTATAATATTACTTATTTATATTATATTACAACATATTTCACTTATCAAAGATGCACCACGACTCCCTACAGAGTTCGACTGTCAGCGTTATGAGTGTACCGGAGTACTTAACGCTTATTTTCATGAATTAAATTTTCTTCCTCCATTTTTTAACCTATATAATCTTGTAGGGAAAAACCTGAGCTATCTTTTAAGCCAAACAAAAAAACGGGTCTTTTCGAGAGAAAAAGTCAAATTTAGTTTTAAATTTCACTTTTGACAGTCAAATACTAATTTAAAAAAAAAATGCTCACGGCCAATCGAAAGTGCGTGAAAAAATCTATCGACTATGGTGGGCAAAAATTTTTTTATTGCTAGTCAAAGAGTCACAAATATCGGAAATAGATGGTATGTGCACAAAACCATGAAATTCTATCCCCTCTCCTTCTGAAATATTTTCTCGATGAGGAAAATTTTTTTCCCATAAACTATCATCCAATCGGACTACAATTTGCCATAGTTTGAGTTCGATCAGATAAAGGCAGATTCTAAAGTGAGTACACTTGACATGAAATCCCCCATATATTCAATATTATAAAGAATTTAATTAATCAATCAATATTTTTATGTTATTTCAACACTAAGGTAACTCAAAATGCAAAAGATTTCAGGAATTTTAATGAAATATAAAACAAAAAAATTACGAGAAAAGTAAAAAAAAAAACAGGTAGCCAATATATTGGCTTCTGTGACTGCAAGGTTTAATCGCTCGTAGAGCATGCTATTCATTATAGTTGCTAGTCCTATCCTATTATAAAAAGAACATGCAGTTCAGACCACAATAAATATTTTTGGAATATTCCAAAAAATGACAGTGAACACAACATGGTCTTTATTTCGCACAAAAAAATTAAAAACATATTTTTTTCAAAAAAGCGATTATCATTCTTAAAATTTACAAAAAAGAGTGAAGAATTATTTTTTTGATACGAGATTTTGTGTACGAAATTAGATACGTACCATTGAAAAAAATTGAGATCTCAAATAGCTCAATCGGTTAATTAGCACCAGCAAAGATATGTTACGAAAAAAAAGGTTCACAAAATTTCAGTCCCATATCTTTGCCATATTTCTTGAAATTTTCCAAAAAATATTTATTATTGTTTTTCTAGACGTCTAAAGACTAATTACACCGAATTACATGCAACTTCCATTCAAGCACGAAAATTCTTGTGATCATTTGAAATGGATTCCACCTTCTATTAAAAAATTTTCCAAAAAATACAAAATTCTTCAAAAATTTATTAAATTTTTTATCAAAAAATAATGGCAGTGTTGAATGAAAATAGTTTCGTAGAACTTAATTAAGGTGTTGCATGGTTGCAGTCAGAGGAGGAAAAAAAACCTATTTTTTGGGATATTTTTTCCGTTTGCTGCATGGGGCATTGGATAAAAATTTACCGAGATATGGGAGGGGGAATTTTTAGAATTTTTTCGATTTTGTGCGGTTTCGTGCTATTTCAAAGCTCCTTTCCTATGGAATATACAAAATTTTGACCCAGATGTTTTTGATAGCTTTTTTCCTGGTCTATTGAATGTTTATAACCATTTTGAAAAAAAATTGAAAATTTGACCGATGTTTTTGAAAATCAAAATATTTTTGACTTTTGAAGAAAATAAAGGCATGTTTTTTCGTTTTTCTTTCTTATAAAGCTTAAGTCTTTATCTTCCGATGCTGTAAATTTTATCTTGCCGGTTTTTGTTGTTTTCGAGAAATTAAATAAAGAGTAAAGCGCTGCGCAGACGGCGCTCGAGACTACTGGGCTTCTTGCTCGGCGGAACTTCTTCGGACTCATTTATCGTATCAATTTACAGAACATGTAAAGTACATGTAGACCTTTATTTCTTAACAAAATAAAAAAAATTAAAAAATCCTTTTTTGGAAAAAAGCGATTTTTGTTTTTTGAGTTTACAAAAAGATGTCAAAAAAAATTTTTTTCGCTTTGAATTTTTTGTTATATGAAATTACGTTTCCTTAAAACAAATTTGAGACCTTGAAAAGCTAAATCGGTTAATTAGAACCAAAGATACTATGTTTCCAGAAAAAAGGTCCAAAAAATATCAGTCCCATATCATTGCCATTTTTTGAAACTTTTCAAAAATATTTATTATGGTTTTTCTAGACTACTAAAAAAAGGACTGATTACACCGAATTACACGCAAATCCCATTCAAGCACGAAAAGTTTTGTGATCACTTTACATGGACTTCACCTAACAACGTTCGAGAGCTAGTGTCATGGTTGTTTCGAGATACTCGACGTTAATTTTGATACATAAAAAAGTCTCACCCCACTTTTGAACCTCATAGTTCTTAACAGAAAAGACCTGAGCTTTCTT
Organism: Synergus japonicus; assembly: GCA_900474275.1. Classification (NCBI taxonomy): domain Eukaryota; kingdom Metazoa; phylum Arthropoda; class Insecta; order Hymenoptera; family Cynipidae; genus Synergus; species Synergus japonicus. Next base: position 2,431 of record UCOH01005991.1, read on the forward strand.
TTGAGTCAAAAAAAAAACAGTAAAAATGTTCCTTTTTAGATACAGTTAAAAATATTTTTGATTTTCAAAAAAATGGGTTAAATTTTGGATTGAAAAAATATTTATATATTTTTTTTAAAAACTGAAGAAAAACCTGTCGAAAGCGTTTTAGACAAAATTTTCTAAATGCCGTAGGTTATTAGTTAAATGGATCCAAAACAAGGGCTCTTTGACTAAAATGTCAAAATTCCACCCCCTCAAACTCGGTAAGTTTTTGATCGATCTCGTTCAAATATTGTGTGGTAACTACTAATCAATAGGACTAAACTTTCTGCAAGTTTGAGCCCGATCGGACGACATCGGTTTCAAAAGTGTGTTCACATGATATGAAATCCCCCATATTGTAATACGTGGAAATAGTGTCATCGTGTACGTCATTATTGCGTTAGGTGTAGAGTTCGATTTTATTTATAAGCTTTTTTAAACTTCTTTTCCTTCTTTTTCTGATTGCTTGCAACTCCTTAATTTTCTCATTTACTTAAACATAAATTACTTCTTTGGTCTTTCCGATATTTCCTTTCGGTATTTTCTTTTCGATAAACTGTTCTCTGCATTATACAGGGTTGAGTTTGTCATTAAACTTTTCTAATGCCTGCATTACACTCATTGTAGGGACCTAATATTAAGGAAAAAGACTATTTCCACGTATTTCAATATATTTATTAGATAGAAATTTATATCCTTAATATTACGTCCCTACAATGACTGTAATGCAGGCATTAGAAAATTGTATTGACAGTCTCAAGTCTGTACAATACAGAGAGCAGTTTAATAAATAATAAATATTCATAATTGATACTATAAATGAGTCCGAAGAAGTTCTGCCAAGCGAGAAGCCCAGTAGTCAGAAGCGCCATCGGCGAGGCGCTTTACTCTTTATTTAATTTCTCAAAAACAACAAAAAATGGCAAGATAAAATTTACAGCATCGAAAGAAAAGGACTTAACCTTTATTTTGAGACCAAAAAAAAAACAAAAACATGCCGTTTTTCTACAATAGTCAAAAATATTTTGATTTTCAAAAAAATTGATCAATTTTTTTAAAAATGGTTATAACCATTCGATAAACCAAGAAAAAAGCTACCAAAAACATGTGGGACAAAATTTTGTATATTCCATAGGAAAGGAGCTTAATACCTTCGAAATAGCACGAAACTGCACAAAATCGAAAAAATTCGAAAGATTCCCCTGCTATCTCGGTAAATTTTTATCCAATCGAAAAAATCTTTTTCCTCTAAAGTTGTACCTAGTAGAACTATATACGTTACCCAAGTTTGTGTTGGATCAGACAAAGTTGAATTCTGAGGGTGGTACACACATTAAAAGATTGTTAATAGGTCTGATTAAATGAAATTTTAGGGAAGACTATCGTTTTCGTGGAAAACTGCTTTTCCGTACATTTAATGAAAATTATCGGATTAAAAGAAGAGAGTCTTGAACTTTTGGCCTCTGTATATTAAAAGACTGTTTCAAGGTCTAGTTAAATGTAATTTTAGCAAAAATTTTACAGTTGCGGAAGTATGTGGATTTAATGGAAAACTGCCTGCTCGACCACTTTATCATACATTTAAGGGGGTTGTCTCATGTAAAAAGCGTTTTTCTTACACCTTTTTATGAACTTTTTGTGACGATTAATACAGGACAAATTGTCTGGTTTTTTGGGTATATTTACGAACTATTCAACAGTCATTATAAATTTTTTTACGTTAAAATGTACAGTCAAATCGACTGTAGACATCTCGATTGACATCCGTGTCAAAAAAAATTGGGGGATGGTTAACACGATTCCAGCTGTTCTATTGATCTGAAATTAAAAAATCACTGACCGTTTTAATCGGTAGATCTGTGGCTATAGCGTAAACCAGAATTGATTCAAAATTTTTAATATTTTTTTTTAAACTGTCAAACATAAAAACACGATTTTCATCATATTATATTCTAATCAGAGAGAATGTATTAGAGTTGTGTAAAATTTGACCCCCTAGTTTTCATCAAATGTCCACGTTTTGGTACCCTCTGAACCCGAAATACATGTTTTTATGAATGTGTCGCGAAGCGCGCACCACGGAGCGCGAAGCGCGACGTGTGCACCAGAATGTGCCCGCGTATGCGGGCAAATTTTTTCTTGTTATTTTTTCAATTAAACAAAAATAAATATAGATATCGCAATAACTCTGGTTCACATTGATACTATCGATGTCATGAGTATACCATAAAAATTTGAGCCCAAACGGTGAATTATTTTTTGAGATATCGTGTTGATTTTTCTGAAAAATGATGTTTTGAGAAAAACGCGTTTGAAAGTTTGGGTATAAATTAAATACAAATCATTTCCACTTCTTAACGAATCTGAATTGCCCAAAATCCTTTTACACACTCATTTTAGATGTGTTTAGGAAGCGATTTGTACAAAAAAAGAAGCTGGGGATGAAAAAAAAAGTTTTAGTACGAATGAAAAAAAAAAGTTTGGGTATGAATGAAATAAAACTCTTTTCCACACACGCACTTTTTAGATGTAATTAGGAAGCGATTTGTGCAAAAAAAATCGATTTTTTTCACCCATCACATGAGATTAGAGTTCGAAAATTCTCGGTAATTTATGTTTTGTCCTTCTCTTTCTTATAGCGCCATCTTTGTCAAGAAAAAGACGTAGCTATAGGAAAGAGAAGGACAACAAATAAATTACCGAGAACTTTCGAACTCTACGTGAGACGACCCTCTCAATGCAAATTTTCCTTCAAAATAAAAGAGTTTTGAATTTTTGGGCTTTGTACAACGAAAAGATTTATCAAAATGTTTATCTCATACAAATCAGAATAACATTTTCATTTGAAAAATGGTCTTTTTGCCAAAGGTTAACCAAAATCATTTCCAATAAAAACAATATTTCACGCTCATTTTCCAATTTTAAACATATTTTTGCGTTTTCCTCTCAATGCGACACCTGGAATTTTTTCAGAATATTTTTAAAAATAAGCTTGGTTTTTCCCTTCAAAATCATTGAGGTTAGAATATGGGATTATAATGCTATTGGGCTTAAAAAAGCATTCTTGCGCTCGGCTACGGCGCCGCGAGCTGCTATGTACTGCAAGCAACTTTGTATAGGTCTGTTCAGTCTGTAGCCACCCTAAACTATTTGAAGTAGGATTAAACCATAAAGTATACATTTTTATACCTCTGTAGCATTAGCAAAATTGCTCTTAGAAGGATAGTTAAGTAGTTAAGATTTCTATTCCACAGACCTTTTTGTCAACAGCACTATTTATCTATATTCGCTATTAGTTTATATTTAGGAAACAGTTTACAGGGAATACTTTATTGCGGTCCTGGATTAGGACAGATAATTTATGTAAAGCTTCTTCATTTAGTGTCTTCGACCCTGACCACCAAGGATGAGTTATCCTTCGGGTTTTTCCAATTTCAAGGAAGCTTCTAGGAAACTAGGGGCTGTGACGTCAAGGGAGCGTACCCAAGCTTGCATTTTCAGGTTCGAACTCACGTTTCTCAACTTTTGGAGACACTTGGGTTTTTCTCTCGCTACACGAACGACCTGAGTCCAGAAGGCGGATCGGACAACCTTTCCAAAACACGCGATATAACAAAGATTGTACCCACAGAACGGGATCTTATAATTTGTACTCTAAATCAATGTATTACTTTAAATAAAATACTTAAATGTATTTGTGTGTTTTGAATTATTAGAAACATACAACAGAACCAGAACTTTTAACACAATACGTAGCAAGTCTCTTGCGCGTATAATCAGGTCTTATTGTGCCCATTAATATTACTATAATATAACTATAGTTGTTGTATATTTTTCTTATGGTTTAAAATTTTGTTTCATTCTTTTTTAATTTTTAATTTTTTAAAGCAGAATATTTCTCAAATTCAATTAATTCGGGGTGCTTTTTGATGTGAATCACCTCGTTTCTCAAAATAATGATTGAGAAAAGAAAATATAAGAAGAAAATATAAGAAAATATTCCTTTTCTTTGCACTTTGATGTTATTCCTAAAAAAACTGCATGAAGTAGAAAAAGAAAGGTGTACGAATAATAGAATAAACACTTTGCTCAATCATTGATGTGAAAGGCGAGGAATTAATTGAATTTCAGAAATATACTGCTTTAAAAAATTAAAAATTAAAAAAAAAACTAAAAACAATTTTAAACCATAAAAAATTTAAAAACATGTTCAAAAATGTAGAACAACTGGGCATTTCTTTGTAAACTGAGCGACTTTTCGAGGAAAACTGTCCCGGCAACTTTTTAACGTATATATTTAGTAAATCTTATTCATGGGATATATATCCGCCTATTTATTAATACGAGCTTAGGTTGCGCGCTTGAGCACGCATATTTCGTCTATAGAAACTGAAATGACAATTTAAATTCGTGCGCCATATGAATTGACCAATAAGGTTAGCACACTACGCATGAAGTTAGCTGAAAGGTAACGCGAAATGTGGAACGCAATGTGAAGTTGTCTGAAATCCATGTCTTTTTTAGAAAAGAAAATGGCAGATGAACCAAAAATATTTGCATTACTTTAGAAAATATTTAGCACTTTCTGAAAAATCAATACAGAGTTCGTTTCTTGATACGTTCTAGTCGTTTTTAATCTAGATCAAGATCTAGATCTAGTCAATTAATCTAGAACTAGACGTTTTTAATACGCTCATATCTCTTTTTCTCGGCCTCTCTTTTCCGTTCTAAAATCTCTTTCTTAGAGAGTTTTTTATTTTTGGCGCCATACTTGAAACATACGTGTACCTAAAACAATGAGAAATGTAATATAAAGACAGACTTCTGGAGGCAGAAACAGTCCCCTGTCCTGTTGAAGGGCAGAGACTGCCCTTTTTTATTTGATTTTATTTGATTTCATTGAAGGGTAACACAAAATCTAATTAAGTCATGTTATTCTACTGTACATAGAAAATATTGATCTATTATAATGATAGGAAATATATAAGGCGTAATATAATATATTAAAAAGAAATAAAAATTTTTCTTACCAGAGGACTGTTCGCTGACAGGTTACGACATGATTTCTACCAAGGGAAACTCTTGCAGCACTAAAGAAATGGCGACCTGAACGTATTCGTTGCATCTGAGCAAACTTCAGATTGTATGCTTCCTTTTGCACGTAGCGTCGCCCTTGTTCAATCTTTAGACTACATGGAGTGCAATTTTAAATTTAAGACAGCGGACTGTTCACAAGATACGAAGACAAACTTTAATTTACTAGTTTAGTAAGATAATAAATATCTATAAAAAATAAACATGTCCCATTAACAATGAAGTAATATTGTTAGAATAACCAAACAATTTGATATAATGCTTCAATTTTATATACTGCTTCGGTGACACGCCAAAGGACTGTTTTTTGCGGTATATAAACAAGTTTTTGACATAATAAACTTCATTTTAAAAGATATTGTATGCCAAGCAGAGCTAGATTAAGATATTCTCTTTTAGATTTATTTACGAAACATTTATAATTTCAACTTCTTTATACAATATTGGCCTGAGACAATGGGTTGCCCAGTTTACAGAGAAATGCCCAACTATAGTTATATTCGAAGCACTTGCTTACAGTAAATAGCGGCTCGCGACGCCATAGTCGAGCGCAAGAATGCTTTTTTGATCCCAATAGCAATTCTAATCCCATATTCTAACCTCAATGATTTTGAAGGAAAAAACCAAGCTTTTTTTAAAAAATATTTTGAAAAAAAATTCCAGGTGTCGCATTTAGAGAAAAACGAAAAAAATATGTTTAACTCACGGAAAACTCGGTTTATTGCATATTTTGAAATTTAACGTTTCGGACTTATTATCGAAGGTAGAAGTCAGCGTTAAATCCTGAAGAAATTCATCTCTGATTTAGCTCGTTATCTATGGGGAGTAGAATTTAGCAGGGATTTTTGCAGAGTTTTGAAAATTGATTTTACTGATTGCTGTGGGAACGACAGCAGGATAAGGCGTGACTTCAAAATGCTGATGCTTATTGAATATCGACTAATTGTTTTTTTGACGGCATTTGTATCGATGGTTACAATATTACGCAAGTCAATTTCTTAAAATTAAATAAATCACCTTGATAAATATGAGATCTGAAATACACTCCTCTCTCATGATAGTGACACTCGTGTTAGTGATTCTGTAGAAAAAGTGGTACTATATATAGTTGGTAAGGAGTTCCGTGGGGCGGGAAAAAAGGCGTCTCGGAGTTCGAACTCAGGAGTACCGAAACAACAAGGTGGGCAGTACTTTAAGCCGTTAATTGTGTTTATTTCTTATACATCAGCCACGTTAGTTTGCTCCAAAGTCGTCTCCCGTTCGATGTCCGTGTTTTGTTTCGCATTATAAAAATGTTGAAATGTGACGTATGCACATTTCACGTTGAACCTGCGTTGGAAATGCTCGTACATACGTCCTTGACTTTATTAAGTTTCCAATCCTCCCATGTTAACGGTCGAACAACCGAAATGGCCGCTAACATGAGACAGAAGTGTACAGTATTGTTCAAATTTGCCTTCCTCTGGTTTGTAACGATCCTATCCGGTATTCTATTACTGTACATCATTTAGTCCAGTGATGTCCAACGCTTGAGTAAATGAATAGTAGTCTACTGTTACGACCCGAGCGAAGGGTAGATATGATATTAAAATAGGCTTAAGGGACGATGAGTTTGCTGATTATGTCAGGGTGGTAAGGCCTAACTATTTTTTTTGTGGTTTCATTGTCACTCGTCTATCATATGGGGTTAGTGTTATTGAAATAAACAATATATATAATAAATCAGAACAATTTTATTTAAGCAGAGAGGAACTGAGAGTAAACAGGCCCATAGGAGGCCTAACTATTAGTATAGTGGCGCTTGGGTGGCCAAATTGTGTATCAAGGTCCGAAAGTAGCATAGAAACAAACCAAAATCTAGCCAGTTTCTGCATTACCTGGCCAGACCTGGCTGAAATCGTGGACCTTGCGTTCTTAGTCCCTCACGCACACAGACGAACGATTTTTTTCCATTCTGGTCGTTTGGTCCCACTGCAAAAACTATATGAATGCATTTTGGAGTGAACCGAGATAATCAATGAAATGCGTTTATTCATTTTTTTTGACATAAAATACTTTTGTCAATTTCTGATGTAGTTACAAAACTTTGATAAGTATTATTTTTTTAATTTATAACTCAACTTTAGAAGTACCTACTGAATTTGAAAGATTTAATTTATTTTAACAAAAAATATATTTTCAAACCCAGCAGAGATAATACAATTACAAATTTTAGTTTTATAAAAGGATAAGTATACTGACAATTTTTTACAGTAGTATATTAACGCGTATCATTAAATATGATAGCACTATGACAATTAGTTTCAATTTAAAATAGAATTCATTAATATATGCTTTTACTAATTATTTTAAAGTTTGCGGTGCTTTTATCAGTTTTTATCCTTTTATAAAACTAAAATTTGTACTTGTATTATCTCTGCTGGGTTTGTAAGTATATTTTTTGTTAAACTAAATTAAATCTTTCCAATTCAGTACGTACTTCTAAAGTTGAGTTATAAATTTAAAAAATAATACTTATCAAAGTTTTGTAATTACGTCAGAAATTGATAAAAATATTTTATGTTAATAAAAAAAGAAAGAGTTTAGAAATCCAAAACGTGACATGTATTTCAGATCTAGTATAAAAAATTATTAGGCTTATAACGACAATCTCAGCCTCAAGGGACTCTCAGCCTCTGAGTGCCGTCATAACTTCAGAACCCAACAAAAACCTTTATAATTATTTAAATCGAAATGTTATATTAGTTGTTATGGGCGCCAGGTATCTAAAAATACCGCTCACACACACAAAAAAAAAGAAAGAATCAACACTAAGATTTTATTTTACTTAAACTAGCTCAAGGAGAGGGATTCCGTGAGGGCGTAAAACAATTCAGGCTGAAATTAAATAGGATAAAAGAAAAACCATATTTTATTAATGATAAGAAACTAAGTTACAATTTGGTTGAGAACTGAATCTAAAGTTATTAGAAATGTACTGAAATTTTGAAACTATAATGCTACGCAACTCGTTGACGTCACGCGCGTCTTACACGGAGATGTAACATCAAGCGTTACGTAATCTGAAATTCTAATACAAAACTCAATTTCGTTCAAAAGATACAAAAAAAATGAATCTGGTAAATTATAACCACTGAAGCCTACCTTCTTTCACCTCGCTGGAGAATATAAATCCGCCGGATGAATAAAGGCACCTCCAAAAATTACACAAAAATTAACTCGAAATAATATTTTGTATTCACAAACGAACAGCCAGTTCAGAACTGAAATGCTCCGAGAGCGTCGTCTAGATGCGCAGTCGCAGAGTCAGAATTATTGTGGCTCCGAGAGCTACTGCCCTCTTATCTTACAAGTTCAAAGCTTACGCTAGCCATGATGGCTGCGTCCATGTATTGTGACAGTTTGTCAACAATACGAAAGCCATAGGCCTAGAATTTGCTCGTTAGCAAATTCGGAGGATTAAGCGTACATTATATACTTTACTTACGCATTTTAGACGGCCCAACAAATAAATTATACATATTAATATTGTGATGAGGTTTTCTTCCATAGTAAGGTAGGCTTCAAATATCGACAATTATCTTAACCTAACTTATTTTAACATGCATCTCATTCATACTTTACATCATTTCTAACATTTATACTCCTATATCTAGATGAGTTCCTACTGGCAGTTCGTATTTATTAGCTTTCCGGATTAATATCGATCTGGGAAAAGGATCAATAACGTGGTAAAAATCCACCACGTTACAGGCTTGAAATCAGAACGGTGGTTTTTGGTTTCTGCGATAGCAAAACTATTTTTACGAATAAAGGTGCAGTCTCATGTCAGTAGAAAACGTCGGCGTAAAACCGAAACTCATGAGAGTGACTGATATAAACAGATTTGTTTGCCTCTTTCACTTTTATGATTTTCTGCTTTCTGCTTTGCATTTTCTGCTACCATAGAACGGCATCATTACGCCGACGTTTTCTGCCAACATGGGACTGTACCAGTGCTCTCAGATCGAGCTAGAAATTTACCCCCTCTACTTTTACAATTTATCCCAAAAAAAAAAGCAATTTATTATATATAATGTGGGAAATTTTATTTATATAATTCATGAAAACACTTAAAAAGATAAATAATTTCAAAACTTTGACAAATTATACTTCAAAAATAGCTTTTTTTCGCTAAAATAGTGGATGTGGAGGGGGTAAATTTCTAGCTCGATCTGAGAGCACTGGACTGTACCTTAATTCGAGATATATATTCAGTTTTAATCTAGTTTTAAAATCTATATTGTAACGGTATTTTAGGCCGACATAAATATAATTACATTTATCAAATATCAATCAGTGCGAATATATAAATTCCAAGATTTCTGAAAGTGTGGGATAAACTTTGGTATGTAAATTAAATTACCCGATTCACAATTTGGAGCATATGAAGATTACAACATTATATTAAAAAAATATGGCACATCCAATACATAATATAAAAAATATTCCAATGGGGAATATCAGACAAAATAATATGAACAAATATATGGTTTTAGACTTATCCGTTGTAGAGGTCAGCTAGCAAACGGTCGTCGTTGACTGATAAACAATAGATCGATGAAATATAAACTCGGACCGTTGATATTCAAAATCAATGACGCTGGTAAGAAAGCTTTCAATCTTCTCACAAGATGCTGATCAAGCGAACAAGTATTGATCCACAAATCCTGGACCATCCAATAAGAAATCCAAATCAAGATGAATATATATATATATATATATATATAT